>JBBBVU010000014.1:13474773-13490264 GCA_037177055.1 Atherinosoma microstoma
TTGCAAGAATTTCTCTGTCGGTCCTTCTGATTTCTATTAGTGTCTAACTATATTTTTTCCCTGTTTAGACAGCTGCAAAGTCCCAACACTACTGGGATTTTTAAGCATAACCATCTCTACGGTTTACAGAAGAGAATATCCAGTGAGTGGAAGTGGATGAAAATGCCTTGTTGGTGTCAGAGGAAAATGGGCAGACTGGTTCAAGATGATAAGCAACAGTAACTCAATCACTCAAGGTATGCAGAATACCATCTCTCAATGCACAACATGTTTAACCTTGAAGCAGATGGGATATAGCAGCAGAAGACCACACCAGGTGCCACTCCAAATGATTAAGAATAGGAGACTGAGGCTACAATTCGCACAGCCTCACCAAAATTGGACAATGGAATATTGTGAAATTATTGTCTGGTCTGATGAGTCCAATTTTCAGCAGCAACATTCAGATGGTAGGGTCAGAATTTGGCATCAACAAAATGAAAGTATAGATCCATCTTGCCTTGTATCAACAGTTCAGGCTGCTGTTGGTGGTGTAATGGCATGATGGTTATTTCTAGTAGGATAATGTAACATGTCAAATAGCTCAAATCATCTCAAGCTGATCTCTTGAACATGACAATGTGTTTAATGTGCTCCAATGGCCTCCACAGTCACCAATCCAACACAGCATCAGGAATTCGGTGGAATGCTAGATTCCCATCATGGATGTGCAGCCAACAAATCTGCAGCAAATGCATGATTTAGTTTCCAAAACCTTATTGAATTTATGCCAAGAACAATTAAGGCAGTTCTGAAGGCAAAGGGGGGGGTCCACCCTGGTATAAGCAAGGTTTACCTAGTAAAGTTGCTGGTGAGTGTATAGGTCTTAATTATAATAATCTTATGCTAATAGAACACTGTTGCAAATTTTTCATTAAACCATACTGTGTCATCATCACTGTATCACTACTTAATGTTTAACTATTCTGCCATCTGTAGAAATTAAGAAAACCTTAAATTAAGATTCAACTTAGTCCAATCATAGGAACAGAAAAAGAGTATTTAAAAAAAGTAGTGCATGGCTTCCCTGTACACCTTCCTTTTATAAAAGCTTGTCTCCTCTCTTCATCATTCACTTACTAATACTGGAATAAGCTGCTGAATGCTGATGACTGCAGTAATTACATGAGAGAGGATGAGATTTGAACCTTTTTAGATTAATCTAACATTAGTCAAATTGCCAAATGAAAGTGTTTATGTATTAAATTCAAAATACCATGGCTGCACAAACATACTAGAGATAATACATGTTTAAGGTACTTAAAATCAGCTCATTTGGTACAGTTGGATAAGATCTAATCCTAAATTTCACATTTATAAACACAACCAAAGTCCTGCCCTTGCAGGTTATCCCAGGTGTTACACAACAGATGCTCATCCCTGTATGTGTGTTGTGTAGCTCCCTCAGGCTATAATGCACCACAGCAGTGACACATCACCACTTTGATCCCACCATAAGACACCATACACTCTTCTGACATGCTCACACTCCGAGCTGATTGTGTGACATTCAAACCAATGGTTTCTGACAGCAATGGGGTATAAATGGCCTGTAAGTCAATTGCTAGGTCATTGTCTTCGTGGGGTGTCAAATCTATCATAACTAACTCTCTAATGCATGCACACACACAATCATACTCAGGGCAGATTATTATATCTTCACAAGTATGTTAGTAAAAATCTTTGTAACATTCACACCAGCTTTCAGCTAATTATTAGAATTATCAGCGTCCTTGGTGCTGCCTGATGGACAGTTAAACCATATCAGTTGCACCTGTTTTAAGGCTACTCAATGTCTCAAACAAAACACTCACATAATGTATATCCAAGTATTTCTGCAAAGTCAGTCCAGCAGTGCCACACACCATTTCTATCATGCCCACATAATATACACACACCTGCACATTCATGGTGATTACATTGATTCTAGTGAAGTGTCTATGATATTTTCAAAGCTTACAGCTTATTTCCATATTCTCACGCAACCCTCTGTCTTGCTGTCTAATCCAATTAGTAATGCTCTGCTCTGCATCCAATCAGATTACCATCTTTACTCCCTGTAATGCAGCAGCTTTGACCTGTTCTTCTCCGGTAGGGAGTGTGCTTGGTGGTAGATGAGCCCACAGTAGCCATGGCATATTTATCACCCTCTTTGAAGTCTATGAGCTGATGGATCTGATCCAGGGGGACTTGCTGTCTGCAAACAGCACACCTCTTTGAGTCTGTTTGGTCTTCTGCTGCGGAAGAAAATGTAGCTCAAGTGGACATGCTGTCAGATTATGTTTTGAAAAACATGCCATGGACTATGTGCCAAGCTTGCACGCTCCTGAAGTCATGTGTCTTCCCATTTCCTTTGTCTGTCTGTTTCTCCCAGACACACCACCCACTGTAAGATCTGTCTGTGATGTCTGGCTGCCCTTTCTCTTGAATGAGGACTCAATACACTCGAGGGCACATAGCAGACACTCGCTCTCTGAGTGTGGATCACTTTTCAGTGCTGTTTGACCATCAAAGGGGCTCAAGCAGATACCTTTTACATTAAAGGAAAAGCTCTGTTTCTCCACGCCCCTCCACTATGTGACTACAATTGCAGGTGGCATTTAAAGGAGTTGTATTTTGTGTATGTGTGTGTAGGGCCCTTTGGGTAAGGATCCATTTGGTTACTGTGGGCCTGAATCTGCAGCTTTTTTAAGAAACCATAGTTGCCTCAGATCAATGCAGATCAGGGAATAAAGAGAGTAACGGGTTGAAAATAGAGACATTTAGAGGGAGGAGGTTATGGCCATTAAGATTTGAACATTTGGCTCTTCCTTCTCAGCCGTCTTCTGCCCTAAAATTTACTCATCTCTCTTTTGCTCTTAGTATTTACTTCATCCTAACACTTTTAGCTTGCACACATACAGAAACATACAAGCATATAAGCCAGGAATAAATGAAGAACTAGCTGTACTGTACACACAGCACTATATATCACCCTCAGCCCGTTTTCCTTTAGTTTTATGGGGTAACAATAAAGCCTAGTTATTGTGGAACCAGATAGTCCCCCAGCACTCATCATAAACAAATTTCTCCTTCACTCAGCTGGGAAAAGTCTGGAGGAGGGAAAAGGAGGGGAGATAATGGGAATGGAATGGGAAAGTATTGTGGGGAACTATAAAAAGAAGTTGTAGAAGAATAAAGAAATGAATAAAGGTCAGAGAGAGGAGAGAGGTGTGTCAAGGGAATATTTAGGGAGCTGTGCCACTGATCAATATAACAACAAGGAGAGGACAGCTTGGGTCTATTCATGTCAATAAACTTTTAGAACATCCGGGATAAAATACATTATACAGAGGATGCAGCAGTATCATGAACTGTTTAAAAAAATATGTCTGTGTCAAAGATGCACACACATACACAGTCACATATTTCTATGTGGCAAACCTTTCTAGATGAGATACCCAGCCCGTTTGCTTATTCCCAAGGCCTATGCATTACTTATAAATGCTGTCTGTTGCAGTAATACAATGAACAGAGTTTCTTACAAAGAGTCTGACTTGGTTTTGGTTTTAATCTGTGCCCTACAGCTTCCTGCAAGCAAATACACAGACAGACATTAGATAGTTGCTGAATTGATGTACACCTAAAAACCTGAGAACCAGACTAGTGTTAAGTTGTTGTTGTTAAATTTAGAAGAAAGCAGATCTTCTAATACCTCTTTGACATTTTGTATTGAGTTGCATCATTATAGATAGTCCTAAGAGAAATGTTTTTAAGTGTTTCTGGGGGATTTATAACACTGTCCTTGAAAAATCTAAATTGCACGTACTATTATTTTGGGTCATGATTTCAGACCTGCAAAGAAAACAGTTTGACATTCTAACTTCAGAACAACGTCCCCCCCCATCTTTTAGCTGTTGTCTAACACATGCAACATGTTTCCAAACAAATCATTGAAGTTCCTATACTCTGACCTTAAGGATGAAGCCAGTAGGTTTTGGGAAATGTCTTTTAATTTATCTTTTTGCAGAGATAGTTTATGAAACTCTTGATTGCTATCTGACTGGTAAATGAAAGTTAAGTGTAATCTTGTACTCAAATAAAGCCTTGCAGAGCCTCATTTGGCACCATACAAACAGCAGTATAATTCTCTGGGAAGAGTAGAGCCAATGCTAAGAAACAAGTGGGATTATGAAAGTAAACTGACTAAATGAAGCCCATGATACAACTGTTCAGTTCATCCATCTGTCAAATGATGTGTGATTACTAAATTATTTTTTAATACTCAGTAAGTGCATTTTGAAGGCAGATTGCATCAGTGCTGTAATTCAGCCTTAGCCAAACAGGAAATGATAACAGCCAGCCAACATTGCCTGCTTCCAGACATTAAGCTGTTTTAGGTTTGCTTTAGATCACTAAAGGTAACTTAGTATTTATTTAAATCTTAAAATAATCAAAGTTTATGGTAACATGATGAATAATATTTGAGTTACCAAACTGGTTCAGCTCCAACTAACATCTAATCCTACAGTCAAGTAGACTATTATATTAATAATCATTCTCTGAACACAGTGTTAGGTCCCTGAAACTGAAGATTAACATCAAAATTACAACTACAGTGAAACCTTCTTGCTCTACTGAGAAGAAATAAATTTCATAGAATAGATGCATGCCATTTAATTGATTTACCACTCAGGTTTCAGCAGGTTAAGGAAGGCTTAAACACAAATATGCAAAACCTGTTTTTAGTTTACTATAAAAATTTAATATATAGATTGCAACTACTAAAACAATCTAGTTTCTTTGTCTGATTACAGCTCTTAATCCCACAGTTTGAAGAACTTCTTGCACACTACAGAAAATCTCTTATTCATACTGTAGTCTTGAACGAACTTCAAACACAGCTTGAGGTTTTCATCCATTTTTTACAACTAGTTTGGTCATCTTTAGGGGCTCCTAAAAGTAACCAGTTACAGTCACTAGCATGCATGCAATCATTGTGTGATTGTGTTGTGATGAACATTTCCCAAAAAACAGAAAAGGAGAAGAAATGGTCATTTGAAAAAAAAAAAATTAGATCAGAAATTTTGTTGTCAATTCTGTTATTCTTAATACTTAAAAGGAAAAAAATGTTCGAGACATTTTTTTTCAATCCAAAGAAACCCTTATCAATGCTCCAGATACCTAAAATTAATGCAAAGACTTTTTCCATTAAAAAGGTTTCAGGCAGCATAAACTTTCAAAGCCTTCCACATTTTGTAACTGAACTGGTGCTATGATGATGAAGGTAATAGTCACCAAAACTTTTCCAATGACTTTGTCAATTAACACTTGCCTTTGGAAGATGGTGTTGTTCTTTATTTGCCACAGATAGTAAAAAGAGAGCAAGCCTTAGGAATATCACTCATTGTAAGTCTAACCTTGCAAAGCCCTTTATGACACTTTTTTTTAGTGACGTACATCCTGATCTTTAGGAGAGGTTTATGTATGAATGTGTTTCATATTGTCAACAGAGACCAATAGAAACTTCTGTCTTGAAAACACTATGTGACTTTAATATTTGTTAAGATAATGAATAATTACATTTTAATCAAAATTGAGTCTCTCTGGAGTTATTTGAGTATCATGCTTATAGGATTTCTATGGATGCATCCTTTAAGATGCTGATCACAGTGCTGGAACAGGTATTATCAGAATGAAAACCACATTTGGATTGACTGATAGATTTGCCCCGTGCACTCACCTGTAAAAGAGTCCATCCTTTATCCCCGATCCTCAGATCATTTTTAGAGGTGTAGGAAGGGGCAATTGAATTAGCCCCACCCTCTGGCCCACAGCAAGTGATATGGGACTGGATTCCATTACACAAACTCTATCTAACCCAGACTGTGGCCTATCTAAACCTCATATCCCTGACAACACTCCATATATCAGCCACAAGCTAATACACTCTAATAGGCAGCCATAGAGATAGAATATGGCCAGTCTCTCTTTCCCACTTACAGTGGATACCCCTTTTTTTTCCCCTCACACTCTTACTATTTCATTTTGTACTTCTCACACATTCTGTTGCCCTCTATGTTGCTCATACTTCTCTCTTTTTTGCTTCACTTGTCCCAAATTTATTCAGCTTCCTTTCTTTTCTCAACCACTTCAGTTGACTCTCGCTTTTAGGCTACTTTCTTTTGCTCGCTGCTTTGCCATCTCTGTTGTAGTGTGTAATTGTAAACTACAGCAGATGAAGGATTAGTGAATGTGATTTGGAGACCCCTTACAATGATTGTTTGCATTTGCACGTGATTTGAACACTTCACATATATTTGGAGTGCAGTGTTCAAATCATGTCCTTTTGTCATTGTTTAGCCATTCCTGATAAAGATTTAGATTCAAAACTCAAATTCAGATAAAATGGTTCAACAACAAACTTAATGTAAACTGTCGATGATAGGCATTATAGAAAAAGTTGGTTAAACTCATGCTTTCTTTTCATTAGCAGATCCACATATTCCTGCAGGTTTGAGCATGTCAAACTTTATCACAACTTATTTTTCCACTTTCTGACCATCTGGCTTTTCTTGCCTCCAACCTCGTTTTTACGCCATTTTCTTTCTCCCACTATTCTTTTTTTTCTCACACTTTATCTCCCTATTCTTCTCTGCTCTATGATTCTCTCGATGTCTTCATCCCTCTCTGTTTTGTTTCCTGCTAACCTTACATAGCTCATTTTCTTACTCCACCTCTCTCTCTGTTAACTTCAAAGGGCCGTGTCAGTACCAAGGCTCTGTTCAACAGTAGAATGGTTGACCTTGGACGTTCATTAACAGCCCAGGAGAAAGGAAGAGAGGACGAAAGGCAAAAAGAGAAACAAATGAAGATAGGATGAGACAAAGTGCATAAAGAATACCAAATATACTTTCAATAGGATCCTCTCAGGCAAACAAAAAGATAGAATTTTATCTTAAAATGTAATATATTAGGATAAACCTTTTCATGGCAAAAAACACTTTTGAGGTTTGGAAGAAAAATGATCTATTTAGAGATATCTTTATATTAATCTGCTAAGGTACAACACTAGATTCAACTTAAACTGTTCAAAACTCACCGTTAAGTTTGTCATTATGTCAGGATTTCAGATCCGAGCCAGGGTTTTTATTTTTGTAGTTTGTTGTGTTGTGTTATTTCCTGTTTTATTTTGATACCACTGACCTCCCTCTCGTTTCAGGTGTCTTGTCTTCCTCATCCTCATGTGCTCCTTCCTCCTGGTGATTACCTGCCCTGCCCTAATGTGTTTCACCTGTGTCTCATTGTCTCCCCTGCTCCTGTGTATTTAGTGTCTGTGTCTCCCTGCACTCCCTGCCAGTTCGTCTTGTACCACCACTTGTCTTATCAGCCTTTTGTTTAACTTAGATCTCCAGTCCTTTCGCCCTTTTGAACCTCGCTTGTTTTTTGACTCTGCCTCCGCCTTACCCCTTTGTATTTCTGCTCTGTGGTTTCCTGGTTTCCGACTCCTGCTTGTACGACCACTCCTCTGTCCAGCCCCAGCGTAGTTTGTTCTTTACGAATAAATTATTCTTGTTTTGAAACTAAATATTGCCTCCTGTCTGCGCCTGTGTCCACACCTCAATTCCCTGACATTAGTGCTATACAAATATAGCTGAACTGAACTGAAAGTAAAAATTAACGGCAAGAGATGAATACCTAAAATAATGCAATTAGTTACAATTAATTTCACCAGTGAGGTGGTGTATTAATGGTAACCAAAACAGACTGAGTCAGTCTGTGCTGGTGGAGTTCTCGGTGTTGTTGATGATGCCAGCAGCAGATAGGAAGAGACTGCTCTTATGGTGTGAGGTGATGGTGGGAATAAAACATTTTGTGGATGGGTCATCCAGAGTTCTTCACAGACCGTCCATCCAAGAAAAATCAAGAAGAGCATCTGCTGTTGATGAAACAAAGACTGCTGGAGGCCATGTGAAGAATGTTACATCATATCCCATAGTGGTGTTGTTATGTTAGACAGGAGGTCGGGGGGGGAAGATGGGTTAAAAAAAAGCATCCAACTCTGAGTCTGTTTCCAACATACAGTCGATAACTTTGCTTCCATCCAAATATATAACAAAAATAAAACTTGTTTTCAGAAAATCAGCTGAATAAAGTTGAAAAACATCAATATCTTCAGCAGTCATGCGACCTCTTGACACCATTCAATAGTGAGACCTTTCCAATTTCACAACCTCTATAGGACAAATTTACAAACCCAACCCTGCAACAAAGAGAGAAATAGAGAGAAAATACATGAGGATGTTGACTCACTGGCACATGAATTCATACTTTCTCCAGATCCCTTTTCTCCAATGTGTAAATTGAATATTGCTCTCGTTTCTTTACCTGAAGGAGCGTGAATGAAACCGTCTTTTCTTTTTTCTTTTTTTTGCCAGAGGTTCAAATCCACAGCTGATCCAAAGGCAGCTCCTTGCTTTTCACCCAGTCCAGTCATTGTTACAAGATGCACAGGCTGCAGTTTTCATTTCCTGTAGCCTTTTTGGATGTGCATGATTGGTTCTCTGGGTCCTGATGATATTTTTCCCAACAACTGACTCAAAATGTGTAATTCATGTTCTTTATGATTGATATTGGAAACCACCACTCACCAAATGGCTGTTTTTGCAGGCAAACCCAAATATGCCCCATGTTAGTATATTCTATCTCTCTAAGAATTTCTCTAGATTTATTAGATTTTTTTTTATCTATGTATCATCATGGCTCATTAGCATATTAAACAGGTAAACTGGCTATTTTTAGGGCTCTTTTAAGCATTGAAGAAATAGGACATGATACTGCCCCATAATGAAGCACAACACAACTAAGGGCCTGATTACTTTGAAAGCCCATACATGCATTTTCTATATGGTTTATTCTTGTTAAGTCGCTGGGAGCTGGAGCCTATCCCAGGCAGGGTTCCCCCCGGACGGGATGCCAGTCTATTGCAGGACCGACACAAAGAGACAAACAACCACTCACACTCACTATAGGGAGAATTTAGAGTGACCAATTATCCTAACATGCATGTCTTTGGACTATGGAGGGAAGCCGGAGTACCTGAAGAGAACCGACGTCACAGAGAAAACATGGAAAGAAAGGCCCCTGTTTGAACCCCCGACCCCACCCCAGCTGAGGCTAGTGGGCTTCTTGCTGTGAGTCAGCGGCGCTAACATCACACCGCGGTACAGCCCCATACTGTGAAAGCAAGAAAACAAAATGAGTGGTTAAATATTTTTAGAAAATGCTCATATTAAACTCAATTATTTTAGCTTAATAATGATGTCCCTCTTTGATTTCTTGCTCGTGTTGTTCTCACTCTCAGATGTAAGTCGCTTTGGAGGGTCTGCTTAATGACTGTAGAATAAAACGTACCAAGAGAAAAAGGGAAATTATAACCATAAAATGAGTTTTAAAAGGGAGATTTTCTTCTGTTACCACGTGCATGGTAGGATGGGGGATTAAATTGAGGAGAAGATTCAGTGCAATCCATTGGTTTCCTTATAAATTGTGTTTACAAGAAGACAAATATTATAAATACAGAAATATTATGGTAAAATCCAATGTTTTTAAAGGGAATTTGCTTTATGTGCAGATGTGAGATGTGTAGAAGAAGAGATGGATCTCTGCATTTTTTTTAAAAAATCTTGTGTTTGATGTTGCTTATTTTAATGATAAGAATAATTAATTTTTTTTTATGTGTGCAATGATGAAAGTGTCCCACCCATGTTTTGATCATTTCATAGAGTAAACCTCTGTGTAGGGATTTAAATGTCACTGTGAGGGTGAACGAGATTAAAGGGGTTTTAAATGTAAACATACTGGACTATGATTGATTTGTAAATCAGTATAGACTTCTTTAACCTGGGCTTGCATCAGTAGGACATGTTTAATCAGGCAACATTCTAAATTATCATAATTTCTGTTTCTTATTTAAAATTTTTTTAAAAGGACAATGCACATTATTACACATTGTACATGTAACATTTGCAGGATTTAGCTCATTTATATGGTTAATGTGGCTTTTTATTGTATTATCTGGTCTTGTTATATAAATTGGTTTTTTTTATTCACAAAAATTGAAGCAGAAACAAACCTTATCAACAGATTGAATGTTGAGGATTTTATCATCACAGCCCATGATTTTACAAAAACTTCCACTTGTAACAAAGTTGTAAAAACAATTCTTTTAATTCTTTTTTTTTTTATTGTTCTCCTCCTCATTGGTCACACCCAGTAATTATTTTCACTTTGTTTTGCACTTGCTGCCAAATGCAGGTCTTAGCTTCCTCATTGTGTCTACATATCCCCGTTGCCAAATTCTCACTTTTTCTAATCTAACTTTTCTAAGAAAGCAGATGTTCAGCCTGATAAATAGACAAATGAAGAAGAAGAAGTGCCTTTGTGGTTCTTTTCTGCCTCTCTTTGTTTATGTCAAATTATTTCTCCATCACTTGTTCAAACATGAGTGCTCACTACCTGCACTGATGTGTTAAATTCAGCAGCTGTGATGGGAGCAGGTGACAAATAAGATTGAATTCTTGTTTCCCCTGCTGTGGACTCTAATAGCTTTGATCAGATGCAACAGACAGTGGGAGAGTTTTAGAGCGGCTGAGAGACAAAAACACTCTTTTCATCTGTAGTTCCACACTTCGGTTTTTCCATCACTTGCATCAGCTGAAACGCAGTTTGGCCTGTAAGTGCTGACCTTACAGCTTGAACTCACTAAGCTTAGTAAGTATAGCTCCACCACTGAGCATTAAAGGATGATAAATCAATTTGATTTAGCTATTTAGAATTTAAATGAGCTGAAATTGGCTGACATGTATGAAACCGTGGAACAACTTGGAAACACTGTTGGAGAATCTGGTAGCCCATGAATGAGTTACCATCTCGATAAGAATTCATTTCCACTTCTTTCTGGAGCATCTAAGTACATAAAACACATTTTACAGAGGTTATGAAACAGCACGGGATAATAAGGGCATTTTAAGTGATCAGAAAGCAGCAACGTCATAATAAAAACAGATTAAATGGCAGGTTTTTGAATCAATATGACATGTATGATTATTTTTCATTGATAAAAATCAGATAGCGAAAACAGCATCCTAAACAAATAAATCCACAAACCTTTTGTACTAATTCAAGCTCTCAAATCATTGTCAATTCCAAATGAATGAATGACTTTTTGTGATTTATGTTATCCTGATTACCTATATCCCATAACTACTAATAAATGTGTATCAAATAACTTGGGGTGGACATTATTAATCTTTGTAACAGATATTACATAAAACTTTTGAATTAATAAATCAAACTTTTAAAAAAAGTTGCGTTTAAGGTATCTTAACCACAGTAACTTATCAGCATTTAGAGGTGACAATTATAGTCAAACTGCTGAACAACATAGAATAAATTTTCATGGGACTGTTTAATCTGCTGTTACTTTTTTCCCAATTAGCCTATGGATTATCCAAAGCAAATGTTAATCTTTTGACATTCAGTAAACAAGACTAAGTCTTATAATTTCAGAAAATAAGAAAAAGGAAAAAGTGTCTCCATTAGTTTCAATGAGCTGGCAGCTAGTTGTTACTGGAACCCATTGTCATTACAATGATCTAAAATGAGATTCTAGTCAAATTCCTCTGGCTAAAAAAGTCTCTATCTAAACAAGGGTAGTCTCTTTTTCTTTATAATGTGAAAATGCTTCAGCAACAACAACTTACATTTAATTTTGTTTCCAAATTTTTAAAGGAATCGGGTTAAAGTGTGTTTATCTGCTCAATATTTCTGAGCTTTCAGTGAAGCTGAAAGATTTTTATGTATCTATTATCACAAGCCTACATGTCCCAAAACTCCCCTCCCCTATTCCTGAATAGAGTCGTTTGTTTTATTTTGTTTTGTTTTCTGTGCATCTAGTAAAAACCCAACATAAATTATAAATAAAATATTAAATAGATTACAGCCAATGCTTTCAGGGTTCTTGGGCATGTATTTTGTTTTCAATGTGATTACCAGCACACAACCAAAGCCCACTTATACATGATTGGTCAATATTCTCACTATAAGCTGACTTTAAATAGAAACCCTAAAGCTTCTGAAACAAAACGCTTGTCCCAATCCTGCATACAGTTGTGCAGGTGGAGATTATGGTTTCATATGATCTGAAAGGTTACAGGCTGTAACCTTTACACGATGGAAAGTGTTTCTGCTCACTCAAGTAGGACTAGCATGGGGCAGACACAGCTGATCAAATCTGACATTAGTATACATATACCTATACATATACATATACCATCAGTTTTGCTTGATGGTTTGTGACCATCCATCTTCCTTTTGATATCATTCTAGAGGTTTTCTAAAGGGTTCAGATCTGGAGATTGAGCTGGCCATGACAGGCTCTTGATATGTTGATCCTCTATCCAGACCTTAATTCCCCTGGCTGTGTGGCATGGAGGACTGCACTGTTGTATTCCTCTGAGTTGAGGAACACAGTCTTAGCATAAGGAAGTTAATGTTTTTCTTGGATAATCTTGTATATAATTAATACATCCTTCATAAAGACACATCTGCCTGATTCCAGCCGTGCTGAAGCACCCTGATAATCACTGATCCTCTATATTTAACGGTCAGTGTGAGACACTGTGGCTTGTAGGCCCCTCCAGGTCTCCATCTAACCATAAAACCACTGGGTGTTGGGCAAAGCTGAAAGTTTACCTCACTTCAGTCTTCTTCTGTCCATGTTCCTGTGTTCTTTTTCAAACCTCAGCCTGAGCTGTTTACTTCTCACCGATTAAAATTAGTTTTGCATGACTCCAGTCCTGCCTGTGGAATCCTGCCTCCAACTGCCATGCATGCACTTCACCCCACTCTCAGTTTGCCACTTTGTTTGACAGTCGCTTAATGTAACCCTATGGTTCTTGAGAGATTAGTTTGCGGTCATCCCTTTCAGTCAAATTAGTTTTTTTTGTAAAAAAAAAAAAATTTTGAAATGAGGAACTGATTTATTTTCTTTTTAAAGATTCCTTTACAGCCATGTAAACTTCAATAAGTGAACACAATTCTTAGACAAGGGTGTTGGATGGTGCCATTTAGTCAAGCATCTCTGGGATAAGCACAAAAGGTATGATGTTGTTGCCATGACATTGCAGGATGTAAAATTTCATTCTGGAGTGTTTTATTTTTGAACAAGCAACAAGTTCCTCATTAGGTCAGAGATGTGCATTCGCATGCACCTGAAAGTTGCCCAGGTATTTTTTCTTTGTCTGAAGCATTGACTGCACATATCCTCAGACTGATATGCAGCATTTCACAATATTAACCTATTAAACAGTGACCAAAGACTAGCGTTTGTATTCATGCATAAAGTCACAGGTCAAAATAAAACTGCAGAATGTGATGCACTCAGACAGAGGATGAGCTGGTGAAGCATTTTTATTTGTTTGTACAAAAGCATAACTTTAACATGTTTAGTCATTAAGATGTGACAGCTGAAAGCCGACTACTTCCAGGTTTTAGTTGAAAGTCAGCTTCAACCAGAAGAATTTATTGCAGCTTCACTCTATATCTTTAGCTTTATAGTCTAAAGGTATTTTGTAAGTCTTTACATCCAAAAAAGTGATTCCTGTTATAAGTTGCCTAAATCTACTAACCAGGTGGTTACAGGTGGTCAGTTTTTATCATCATCAAAGTGACATCAGCTTCTTTATAAGATTTTTTTTTTTTTAATCTGAAGCTATTGCTACATCAGTGTGTTATAAATGATTTGTTAATTTTTATTTAAGCCTACCTTTTAGCTGCTTTTGACATTAGGGACATCATATTATATAAAGCAATATCATCAGACTGATCCAGACGATCTCTGGACTAATCCTGCTGAGATTATACTGTAGGGGTCCAGATAAGTTGTGTTGCATCTCAGGGTCATTCAGAATTAATTCCAATATAGGTGACGTTTGACGGACGAGTCCAATAATCACTTGGTGGATAGACTACCCACCAAGTGTGTGTGTGTGTGGAGAGAGAGAGAGGGAATAGGGGTAGGGAGTGGTATTGAAAACTGGAGAGAGGGGTGAGTTGAACAGCCTGAAGCGCGTCAGTGTCGGTAAACTCCACCGTGCGCTATGGCACGGTGCCCTCAGCGCGCGCTTTCAGGTTGCGTAAAATGATTGAAGTGTGCCTTTTCCATTTTCATATGTGCTGCTCCTTTTGGCCCTTAGGAAGGAATTAATTCCAGTAACAGGACACGAGTCTATTTTTAACTTCCCCAGTCATCAAACCGGCTGATGCCCAGAAGATGGACCCGCTCTTCAACAGCACCGATTGTAACGGGACCAATGTCTCCATGAACTGCAGCAACGGCTACAACCAGTTCATCCAGCCGGCGTGGCAGATCACCCTGTGGGCTGTCGCTTATTGCAGCATCGTCGCCGTGTCTGTGTTTGGTAATATTGTGGTCATTTGGATTATTCTGGCCCATAAACACAGGAGAACCGTTACCAATTACTTTCTGGTGAGTAACTTCTGTGCGGAATGAGAATTTAATCTGATATATAAATGTTTGGGAGCGTATTGGGGAAAAACTTAGAGTTGGATTTTGTGTGGGGTCAAAATTGGAGTGACAGGTGTAAATTTTAACATCAGAATTATAGGCGCACAAATGAGTTGGTTCTCATATCAGGTATTTGTCTATTTGGAAAGAGAAGAACAATTTGCGTTGATTTGTTACTCTTATCCAGCCATCAAATAATTAAAGCCCACATAAAAACATGTGTCCTTTCACTTTGCTCTGAAGAGCTCTGATAAATCCTGAAAAATAATCAAGAACTTATTAAATCACTCCAAAACAAAGCTCTAAATGATGGCATGTGCATTCACTTCCAGCTTCTGTGAATATAAGCACATTATCAGTTAATTTAATGAGTCACAGATGAGCCGATAAAATGCCTTACAGTAATGGTTTCATTCAATTAACAGCCCATAATCCAAAGATATTAAGTACCCCTTCACATGAGACAAAGAAAAGCATCCTGACTGACACAGACACAGCAAAGCGTAAATTTGGCCACTTTTGCATGAGAAATTGACTAAAATGTTCTGTCATTTAAATAATTTAATCATCTAATGCCTGGTCTTCCAAGCCAGAAAACAAATGCATTATTTCCTCACAGTCTGTTTTAAATGTGCACGTTCATAATCATATCAGTATCAAGCAACATATACTCAAAGCTCTTTAATATGAGGAATTCATTTTTTTTTTTAAAGAAAAATGCAATTAACTGATGTATTGCATTAGGCATTAATGTCATTATCAAATAATCTTCAAAGTGACTTTTTCAAATATCTGATAGTGTCAGGCTGATAGGAAAAAATTCCCGATGAACCACAGACACTCAGATCAGGTAGAAGCTGTTTTACTTCGCGAAGGAATACAT
>JBBBVU010000014.1:13506890-13521171 GCA_037177055.1 Atherinosoma microstoma
TATATTGACCCCAGAAATCATCCATTATTACTCACATTAGGCTGATATTTGGGTCAAAAGTTACACGGTATCCCTTTGATAAGAAAAAAGTGATTCAAAATTTATTTGAGAATAAACAAAAGGTGCTATGAAACAGGATGCCCTAAAAATAAGCTAAAACTAACAAAACCAACACAGACGAACAGAATGAAATGCAAATCACAAAACATGAAAAACCCAATTTGAACTCAATGAAGCCCAAATGAAAACCAGTGAACTCACGCCTCAAGACCTGAAATATAAAACAGAACTAAAACTTACAGACCATGAAAGAACAATATGTTTATATTTTTGCAAAAATTATAACTGCAAAATCACTTCATGTTTTAAACTCTAAATGTCTTTTTCTAAATGTATTTTGACCCCAAAAGTCATGTGCTGGTCTCAATGCAAATTAACTATGAAGGGAATACTGTAGCTTCTCTCCACTCTGCCTATTCTTGCTACCAGCTGTGCTCTGTTCAGTCTTCTTGTGTTTTAATGTGACACTCAGATTACAGAAGAGTAGCTTTTTAGCAAGCTATGATCCTTTCACAGATATCCTATCCACTCAAAGGGATATTCATTTTTTTTAAAGTGATGTTGAAGTACGTATGAGTAGTTAGTGTCTAAATTGCAGTAGACAATAACCTTTGCTTTAGCCTACATTATGTACAGCAAACATTTGCTCTTCTGATGTCTCTGTTCTGAGCAGCTGTTGGTTTAGGACAAAAGGACAAGAGGAAAACAGAGAGTGACAGAGCAAAAGATAAGACAAGAGTCAACATCAGACTGGCTTATACTCACTAAAGAGAGCTCAGAGAAGAGACAGGGTACAAGATCAAGATGGATGCTTAATTAGCCTTCGTTAGGTAAAAGTGTCAAAGTGCAAAAATCTGCCAAAGTTGAGTAGTTACCTTTGATAATAATAATATAATCTCACCAAAAAATCTAACACCAAATTACTTTACCCAACTTGAACTTTTCTCATAATTGCAGACATCAAATTTTCTTTATTTTGGCCAGACAGTGATCTGCTCAAATATCAGCATACCTTAGCTCTTGCTATGTCAATATTAGGGAAGGGTAAGATCAACAGAAAAGGAAAGAGTAGAAAGTTATGATCATTAGATTCTGTAAAATATGAAGATATGGTCTATACCTTGGGACTGAATAATTTATCAATGGTGATGTGTTTTATTGTCATTTGATAAATTATAGCACCGTCTGAAGATATCCCTAGAAACATCTGTAGGTAATGGTAAACTATTGACTGACACATCAATCTTGAAAGATGAAAACTAAATGTGTTTTGGTGAAATTTCCAGAATAATCTTGTTTATCAGAATAGACCAAAACGAGGGAAATCCCATATGTGTCATTTAGTTAATCAAACTTCTACATAATCAAACCAGCTACATAAGTAATTATGTAGCTGGAAGACACAAGCCTGTTCATACTTTTCTGAGTTAGAAAATTTAAGAGTGTGCTCTTAACATTTCAGACACTTTACGCCTGGTATCCTGTGCCTGAGCTCGATTCATCTTTGTTATAATTTCTGGTATTTCAAAGTTTCTTTATTTTAGAATAAGATATAGTTCTGAATCATGAATAAAGCCCTAGCTTTCATATGGTGTCAATATTTGAGTAATCAGGGACATAAAAACTTTTCTTTTAGGTTTTGTTGACAAGAACAAAAACCCTTTTTATAGCAGATTGCCTGCATAATACATAAGTAGCCTATTCATTTATGAGCAGCAAACACTACTTGAATTAATTTAACATATTGCTTTAAAAGAAAAGATTCACATCATCACTTTTTTCATAGCCAGGGGTTATTACTGAGTAAAGTAATCAATGAAAGATATTACAGACAATGTGTCCTGGTGGTTGTTGCTGGAAGCAAATTCCAGGCAGAGCTTTTAGGGGACCATCTGCTCTTGAGTCCCACCATAATGACTAGTTTATGAAAGCATTGTCCTAAAATTTGGCTCTATGTATGCAGCAGCAAACAATGAGCTGGCTGCCATCTGGGAATCGCTACAAGTCCACACAGATCAAATCATTTCCAACACACACAGTATTCAGAAATGATCTGAAAGATTTTTTTTACCATCCATACAATAATAAAGGTGTTTGCACCGAAGGATCTATTACCTCTGGTTCTTATATTTGGCACTAAAGGGATAAATCATTATCCATTGTTCTACTTGTCAGGCAATGTGCAACAGCGAAGTATCTGCATGTGTGCATAGATTTTCTCATCTGACATCAGATAAAACCTTACTTTATTCAGCCCCACTGTCTCTTTTTCAGACACAAACTCTCATGGGGAAGTTTCCACTCGACGGAGCATGAATACGTTTGAGTTAGAGCAAGGTGTGAAGCCTAAGCTGCGAAGCCCAGGTGAATGGGATTGTCACTCTAAAATAAGCTGGGATCGCATTATTATGCTTTGATACAGCAATGGCAGGTTCAGCTGGCATAGTCATGCACACAGATATGCTCACACATACAGAGAACCACAGTAAAAAAAATAAACACACACACACACAGAACTAAATTTTCCCTGTGTGCTGAAGTGTAAGAAGGTAAACAATATGTGACTTCAGTTTCTTTCTGGCAGACAGAATTAGCTGAGGTCAATTCCAGCACTTCAATTCTGGATGAAAATGGAGAGTACTGTGCATGTGGAGCAAGGCAGGGTTGACCATTTTCTCCTCATCTGTAACTTTATTAAAGAAATATAAAATGGCAGGCCATTAGGGCAAACGCATTCACCAGCAGCTTATTGAGAAATGCTTTTAGAACAATCTAATTCACCACAAATTGCACAGTTCTCTAACGCTCCATATCTTCACATAGACACACTGTTCTCTGGTCTTTCAAATATGACTGTGAGTTCAGTAAAGACTGTAGCAGGTGGAGATGGGTGGCACTGTTTTCTGCAGTAATAAAGTGACTCTTCTGGCATGGCCGTCTGCCCGCCCTGCCCTCTAATTAAACAACAAAAGAAGAGAATAGAGAAGAAACAGACCAACTGGGATTGTAAAGCAGACAAATTTAAACCTCACATTCATTTTTCCTTCCACTGCCTCTCCTCTAACAGCTTCCACATTCTAATTTCTCCCTTTGCCATGTGTTCTTCCATCTCCTCTCTTCCTCTGTGTGAGTTATAAGGGATGAGAGAAAGTCATTCTCTGTGTGTGGTTATTAGTATTGATCTGAGAGCCGTTCAACAGCCGTTTCCTGCTGATTTCCCCTCCCTTCCTTTCGTATTTTATATCCTTTAATAGTGCCCCCCACACCCACCCATCCATCATGGCAGGCTAGCTGCTCTTAGGTGACTTGTTAACATAGTGCTTTGTCTGCTGTGTCTGACTGATTTACGAGTTATTGTGGCCTTAATACTGCTCCACACACTCACGCACACCTACAACTAACTGACCACGGAAACAATAAATTTACACTCAAGCGCACGCCCGTGTATTTTATTGACCAATAAAGACCACACAAATACACACCCACTTCATTCCTGCTGTTTGCTCACTGTGCAGTCACTCACACACATCTATTATTGAAACTATCACTATTTACTGTAGGGTCCTTTGGCTCTCCTCACATGGAAGCATGTGATACTTATCCTGATTTTCTGCTCAGTCTGTTGTGTGCATTTCAAGTCACTTTTTTAAATAGGCTCATCTCTAAATTAGACAACATCAGATATAATCAGATTTCATTACTTTGCAATCAAAAACATCATCATATAGCCTGTACATTCACACACACACATATTACACTACCACTCAAAGTTTGGACACACTTTCCTATTGGATTTAATGGGAAAGCGTATCCAAACTTTGACTGGTACTGTATGTAGTACACAAAGTTACACACACTGCCAAACTTATAGCTGATGCAGATGAACTAGTGCAAGGCTCTTTATCAGTGTCCACTTATTATTATTGTAGGATTTAAATAGCGCAAATATGGGCATGTAGATTATTCACAGTATTAATGTCACTTCTCATCACACACACACACACACACACACACACACATACACATGTGGGTCATGTTAAAATCCCTCACAGATTGGGCATAGATTAACAACCAGATTATAAAACATCACCCCTGTGGTGTGTTTGTGTGCTCCCTTTATCATCGGCTTACTCTCTTTTCCCACTGGTCAACAGCTGACACTGCCACAGCCACTAGCCACTTTCACCTATGTAAAAGTCTGACTGTAACCTCAGCTTTTAGCCATAACCTTAATCTGCCACCAATCCAATAGACCATTAGCCTTAGCCGTTTTTAGTGCTATTTGCATGTCAGTCCGCTGTGACCATGTCTATTAGTCTTGGCTAATAGAGCACCCATCAGCAATGAAGACACAGTATATAGGTCCTAATGGCTTGAGGAAAGGATGTAAACAAGGTCAAAAGTAACACAAAAGCAGCACATTACGTGGAGAAGTAGATGACAGAAAACTACCACTGTGGTCAGACAATAACTCAGCTCACAGTGGCAGCAACAAACAAAGCTATTTGTAAGAGGAAAAGGGAAGCAAGGGGCCTTTTCTAGAGGGAAATCATCATACTATGTACGTTATCTACAGTTCAGCTTGGCCTATCCTCTGATGTCTGACAGTCCCTCCCATGCTTTGTGTCCCTCAGGAGAAAAAAAACTTATAAATAGAGACCAGCCTTTGAGGGAAAAAGACGAGCATGATCTAACAATACACAACCACCAGGAGGGAGATCCAAACAGGCTGTGTCTGAATCATTTCAATTGCACACAGTAATTATAGAATGCAAAGTTTGAATACAGTGCTCATGGAATCAGGCTTTCAGAGTTTCAGAAACTGCTTGATTTATTTAAGACTGTGCACAACAGCAACATTTGAAAGATTTGGTCATTTTACAATAAGACGCAAAGCTGGCTAATTGAGTCATAGGCAGGAAAAGTGAAAGAGGTGGAAGGAAGCTGAAATCCAAAGAGAGACTGTGATGGTGCTGTTCCAACGCTAAGGGCTGGTTTCAGAGACAGGGCTTAAGGCTAGGCCAAGACTAAAATGCCTGTTGTAGTTGACTTAACTCAAAGTCACTTGGAAAGACTTGGCTTAAATAACTCAACGTTTTAGCCCATTCTGGAACTAAAGCAGTTGCAAAAATTATGATTTGAGTTAATCTAATACCAAGTTGATTCTTAAACTAATCCTTCAAAGGGGTTTAACTTAATGTTTGCTGGGGACTATGGACTGTCTGGATTGTTTAAATGAAGACCAATATGCAGCACAATGGCCTGCCACAACACTGCTTGCAGACAGGAGGAATCCACTAATCTATTTTGATTGATTAATTTTTTGAGACTGCTTTCGTATGTACAAAGGAAATGCTTTGAAGCTAATATCTCTGCTTGGACAAATAACCAAGAAGGACCTGCACTCAGAGATGTTTTCACAATGAAGTATTTAAGTTAGATTTCATGTTCTTTCAGATATTTACATTTGTGCTCGTGAAAAATTTTGCCAAACTTTTCATGGATCTTCATCTTTTTGGGTGTCTGCCAAGAGGTGATAGTGACGCTGTTGGCGGGAACACATTCACTTTGGGCTGTGTCTTGTTCCCTGTTCCAATTCCTAAACTCTGAGAAAAAAATTGCATTGGTAGATGTACAAATAACTCAGTTCCCAAATTAATATTTTAAATAATGATTATAATGATAATTATAATTATAATTTGAAAATGCACAGAAGGTATTATTTTAGTTCTTTATCTGCAATGTGCAAATGGTCATCATCAGGTAAAACATCAGAAGGTTGCTGGTTCTTTATCATTCCAGACAGGAAGTCGGTTCATCAATTTTGTCTAGAGGTGGTCCACCACCAGTATTAAACCACTCTCTTCGGATTTCTGCCCTTTATTCTTTTTTCAATGCCAGTTTCAGGCTCTTCAATAAAGTCTATAAAGGCAAATAATATAATGGAAGTGACATCATAGTATGAATATGAGAAGTGTGGAATGAAAATTCAAATGCATGGTAATTTCTAATGAATTGTCTGTTTATACTGATAAAATATTAAACTTTATCATCAATTTAAAGCTGAATTGAATTGATTCTTGACAAATGCATTGATCTGGGGTTTTTTTCATGTACCTCATATGTTTTTTAGTGACGTTACAGATGAGTAATTTCTAATTCACTTAAATGTAACAAATTAACAATTTATGAGCTTATTTAGATGTCTTATGTGAAAACCCCTATATACAAATAAATGGAAATTATAAAATGCAAATAAAACACAGATCTGTAACAAATTAAGCCTAACTATTTTTAGGTGTGGTGATCTGCATGACTGAGAACCGTAACAGATATGCTGTCTTGTCATTGTCTTTTCCAACTTGTTCAGAAAGAACCTGAAACTTTCCGATATATATGATACAAAAATAAAAAGGAAGGAGAGGAGTTTGCCAGCAATTGAAAATTTACATTTGGTTTTCATTTCAGGATAAAGTATGGGTTGAATTTAAAAGTATCAAAATCATTTACCTCTGTTGCAGAGGGTCTCTTACACTTGGATGTTGAAATCAAATAATGACATTGAAATATATTCATGGGTATTACGCAATACGTGCTAGTCTAGTTTTGCATATTGCATTCTGCTTTCTGTTTGTGTTGTATGTAATTTATACTGTCACTAAAAATGCATTACATATTCAGGTGCACTTATTACTTACAACTAATTTACAGTACACACGCAGAAAAATATTCAGGTCACATTACCCATCAATCTATAAACAGAGAAATAAGTACCCAACTATCAAGATGTACTGCTATGTTCAGAAATGGGAAATGCAAAAAGAAATTTTCTTTATTTTTTTCTTTTTTTTTGCAGTCTATAAAAACAGGATCTATGCCACATGATAGCATTGATTTGGACTGATGACACATCTGTATTTAAGCCTCTTCAGTTCACGGAAGCCCAGGGTTCCAGAGTAAAATGCTGAGTTAGGTCTCTGTCTCTTATTTGTTCTTGTTCTCACTGTCTCTCTTCTACACCAGCTCTCTTCCCCTCTGCATGCATGAGAATGATATTCAAATGCACGTTAATCCGCCCTGGATATTAATTACAGTCTCCATTAACATTTAATAAATACTTCCCAGGTGGGCCTGCTGCTGAGTGAACTAAGAGCCTTATCAAATATTAGGCCTTTAATTGGCCTTTCAATCCAATGAATGGCTTTTTAATTAGCGTGCAGTTATCATCCCTCCACCAACCACAGAGCTAGGCTGATCAGCACATGCAGATGTGCCAATTTGCTGAGTGAGGGCATCTTAATGACCTGAGGTAGGCACATCATTGCTTAATACTCCATAGCCAAGAGAAGAATAGTGCAGGCTGTGGGTTTCAGGCCACAGTCAGACACTTAATGATAGTCTGGTTACAGCATGGAGGTCTGTGGAGACAGAACCTGGACAGTTTTTCAATAAGAGGGAGGAACTATGAGAATGTTGATGGTGTTTTGATGGAGTTGTGTACCACACATGTAATATACCGCTTTGTTTCAGTCAGAGGCCACTTCAAATTCACAGCAGAAAAGAAACAGTTAAAACAGTGTTAGCCTTTTACTGATGGTCATATCAGCCATTGAAAATCTTAAATGAATATTCTTCTAATATCAAACAATAAAAAATCACTGTCTCATATGTGATAGGTGTATTCACAGAAAGAACACACCTAATAAAAAAGACATAGTGTACATGTTGCTGCCTGGTTATTCTTATAAGATGGACAGAACCCATTTTCTAGGTTTTTTCTGGAGTTCATCCAAGAATGCAACAGGTTGAAATCAGTGAGAAGTGGACTCATTTCCAGCACTGAACAATGAAAGTAGACAGACTCACAATCACTTCAGTCAAATCTTACAGACCTGCATGTATCTGCAATGTGGTGGGAAACTTGAGAGAACATGTGCTGTTCTGGTAACTCTACCATTTTTTTTTTCATTTCACACTTAATTCTAGGGTGTCAAGCTCCCCCTTGTGGCCATTGTTAGTTACATAATTGGTTTTGTCAGACTCCATTTTTTTTTCGTTGTTACCTGACTGGAGGACGTCTGCATTTCAGCACTTACACTGTGTAAAGAAGGAAGTAAAATATCCTAACTTATTCAAGCCCCATGTTTTTATTGAATCTAATGTGTAGACTATCTGTCTAGTTTGGCACTGACTTGTCAGCTGAAGACAGAATATGCAGAGAATAACCAAACTAAGAAGGGGTCTGGATAATTAGACTTCCTTCATCACTTTGATGGTCAAGGTGTTTTTCTAGCCACACAAAAGCAACTTTCACGTTGTAATTTCAGTCAGAAACCTAGATAATGTTGATACCTTCTCGCTTCCCTTAGCCTGACTCACCCTATTGGTATAAGCCTGTCAATTGGCAGCTCACTGCAAGCTACTCTTTCTCATTACTGCATGGTAACATTTTTTTAATCCCTTTTGTTTCAAGAGACAACAGCCTCATAGCTGCAGAGTGGAACACTGCAAATGGCAAGTTTTGGTAAAGATTGGGTTTTTGTTGTGAGTCGGAGCTGCTTGACTCTTTCAATTAAAAAATGTAGACATCTACAGAGAACATGTTGTGCGGCCTAACATAGACATTCTTGTTTATTTACTCACAGCATTCTCCTCTATCCTTTCTACCTCAAAATGGTCCTGTATAAAAAACAAACTGATGTCATAGTGATTCACTAAATTTGTGCCAGCTTTCCAAGGTACAAAGAGCCTGTTTTAAGAATTTGTAAAACAAATAATGCAGTGGATTTCAACTCCTAAATACTCCCAAAATTCTCAGTTCATCACAAACTGCAAGCAGTTAGCTATTTGGCCAGAAAGCTTTTGACTGACAAAATGTGATGTTGGTCAAACACTTAATTGAATATAATAGTGATGTATAAAAAGCAGTACCAGTCAAAAGTTTGGACAAACTTTCCCATTTCCCAATCCAATGGGATTTTGACCGGTCATGTACATCATTATATATATATTTTTTTTCATAAGTATATGTTACTGCACTCTAATTTTTCCTACTCATCCCTTTTACAAATGCTGTCAAGAGAGGCTTTCTTTTATTATTGTTTTTATTGTCAATTAAATCTCTAAAGATACTTCCTCCCTTGGTTGTGAACACTCAAATGTGAATCACTGTCATATTCTGACTACCAACACTTATTATACACATACACACTCAGGCACAAATACACATTTCACGCTCATATATTGGATCTGAAAACATACACGCTGTCAGAAGCGCTTAAAATCACAGAGGTGTAGAATCCACCTCAGAGTTTTGGAAGCACTTAAGAACAGCGTTACACACGCATCGAAATCACTTAGAGACATCAGTCTATCTTCTGTTTAGCTGCTTTTAGTATATTGTACAGGATGAAAATAGTACACCCAGCATATGAATATCTGCTGGAAGGTGCAGGTTTTTTTTGTTGTTGTTTGTTTGTTTTGGATTTTTTTTCAGCATATTATAGATTTAGCTGTTTTTCGAGTGTGAATAGGATTATGTGGGTGGGATGCCTATAACAGATGAGGTCCTGCAAGGTAGTGGATGAGTGGTGGATGCGGGCTAACTTGAGAGAATAAAAGACAATTTGTTTATTTGATTATTAATGCAAAGTAAATAAACAGTGTGGGATTTAGGTTAGTCACAATCACCACTATTGCTCTGGACTGATCAGTTGGGTTAATGATGAACACTGAGGATCATTTAAGATTTCAAGTCTCACTGAAACAGGAGGATAGAAACTCCTTAATGTTACTGTTCTCATTGAAGGGAATCACCAGCACTGCAAATAAATACTGCTTTCTGTGTGTTCTGCTGTTGCAAATCTCTTTACGTGCACAACATGAATCTACAAACTGAATTCTGTTTGTTTCAGTCTTCTGTATCAGCAAATCTTTTTAACCATAAGGAAGCAAATTAACATGCTGCTCAGTTTTATTATCACAGAACTTTCATACCTTTCGCATAACCACCATGAATCAAAACTGCAACACTTGAGTGCTTTTTTTGTGTGTGTTTATGATGCTGACGAAGTTTGAATGGGAGCAAAGGCATATAGCAGTTTCTTCTCCATACACTTGCAAAGCTCTAACGTCAAACATATTTTAGAACATTTGTAATTCTCTCCACTGCAATCTTAGTCATTTCCCAAACTGCCTGAAGTAAATGAAAGTAATCTGAATTATAAAAGAAATCAAGCCTTTTAAAGTCACAAGTATTAAAGTTAACAGCTTTTTGTTTTTGTTTGGTTTGGTTTTTCCCATTGAAAAGAAAAAGAAAATCTTCTGTCCTGCAAATTTGAAGTACTACAGGGTTTAGTCCAGTCAATATTATGTAATGCTGTTGTAAATCATAATGATCCTAAATGCACTGACACATGTGGTTTGCTCAGTGTTGCAGTGGGCAGTTCTGTCAGGTGTGATGTCTTAAGAAAACATTTAGTTTCAGAGTTAGACTTCCCAAAGGCAATACTCACTCCAGTTGAGTTGCATAGGCTACTGAGTTCAGGACACCAAAACCAGAAGATATGGGATCTGTCATGGCCCGCTTGGCCTGGCTCATCCTGTTTTGCCAAAGGGATTTTGTGTCATCTCATAGCCACAAATAAAGAGCCTTTTGGGCTGAGTTAAGTCTGGGCTTTATGGCCAAAATCATATTAAAACTGTTCTCAAATGAGTGTCTGCCTAGAAAAGACCATTTAGAATAAGAACTCCCTCTAGTGGTCAACTCACTCACCAATTTGATGTCTCCCCAATTCCACATTGGTCCCAATGAATCTCCCACATGAACAATGACTGGTGACTTCATTGAATTATAGTAGGGATGAAAAGCTGACACCACCTGACATCTGCTTCTCCTGGTGACTTCAGTAGAGGTGATCGCATGCATTCAGGGTGTTATCATGAAAAGGGACTTGTTTTAATCTTGAACTCTCTCCTCTTTCTCTCCTCTTCCTTCTTTTTAGCATCCACCTCCAAACTCTCCCATTCTTTTCGTATTGTGTTTGCATCCTTCACAAACACAAAGTTTTTCTTTATCCTGCACTCATCTTTCCTCCAGCAGCTCTTTGGTGCTTCTAATGCAGACTGAGAATGTATTCCCTCTGTCAGTCAGACAGTCTTTTCCATTCATTACATTAAAAGAAGGAAAATGCCTTTGTGCATGCCATTTTTCTCTAAGTGAGGGTGCTTTATAACAGGCACATATACCCACTCACACACACATAAATTATTTACACTTCTATCAGCTTTAATGGACCCATCAATTACATTATGGGCTCAATCTATAAGTCGTCTGCAAATAGTCCTATAATGAACAACAGCTTCATATATAATTGATCGGGGAGACTTTATATGACATGATATTGCACCCTTCTGTCCTCTTAAGGTGAAATAATAACATCTCACAGCCTATCTAATGCTCAATCTAGCCTCTTTGTTCAGGAAACTGAAGCTTTCCACCTACAGCATGTGTTGGCTCTACTGTGAAAAGCAGCTTTCCTTTGCACTCCGTCTCACTCTCCCCCCGATGTCCTCCTCTTCCGCAGCCTTACTCTTTTACATGGTCTCCGTTTGGCTGCCCTGCTGCTGTGCTCTTTCCTCCCTCACTCTGGTCTGTCATATATAATGCATGTGAAACAAACAGACATGTCAGAGTCACTCAAATGCACAGCTGTCCCCTCATTCCTCACTACAGCTCTAGTCACCCTGAGAGAGAGGCGGGTCATGTCTCTAAGACTGACGTGTGCGGTCCAGACACAGCTGTGCAGCCGCATCAAATGCAAACCATACATTGTACATTGGATGAAAAATCTGTTTTACCTCTATACCTGAGTCTATTTCTATAAAGGATATTTGAGGTGATGAGTTCACATGAGTGGTGGGTGGCAATTTGGTGCAGGGTCATTACAAATGTGAGTTTCAAGTTTTAAGGAAATAGAGCAAGAGAGAGGCGTCTGGAGCTATTTCATAAAACAGATGCTTATTCAAGAGAGAAAAGTCTTTTTTGTATTTTCATGTCTTTGTATAAACATAAAAGTCCCCACTTGCGCTCTGTCAGACTGTACAGAGCAGCGTTTGATCCATACAAATGTGTCCCTTGTGCTTCCGAATGCTAAAGACTGCGAGTAAGAGAGCGATTTCTCTCATCAGTGATTTCACTTGTAAATCTAATTTTTCTGTTAAGGCGTGGAAGGGATAAGCTGCTGCGCTGGCTCACTCTTGAATTGCATACATGCATTAATAAACACACACTTTTAGGTGGAAAAAAAATCCCAATTTTCCAGGTGCAGAGGTCTGTGGAATAGAGTTAGAGCAACTCATTGTGAAACAGCATTATTCTCCATCAGCAATGTGGAGAGTGGGAGCTATTATACCATCCACACATACAAGTGGAGTTTACCACTTGACAGAGAGTGTGATGGAGCCTGAAAAGCAGAGAATGTGAGTGGGATTGTGCCTGTTCAGAGGCAAACTAAGTTCATTGTCATATTCCATACAGAATGTACTCTATTTTTGTTGCAGTAATATGATGTAAACTGACTTCAGCACCTCATAAGGAAGTTATGTAGCATTTGGAGTTTAAACCTTCTTGAATATTGACATATTTCTTAGATCAGGAGTCAGGACATCACTGCTTTGAAGTAACGTGCGTATCTTCAGCTGTGCATCTTCTAAAGATGAAGACTGAATAGCATTCAAATTGATCCTATAGTAAAGTCATTAGAAGTGCATAAAGGTAGATGAATTGTACATTCTTCTCTTGTACAAAAGTCTCATCTGGATGGTAAAAATAAATAACAAGAATAAATGATGATTCGCTCAGCTCTCTCCACCCACTGTAAGCAGAAAGAAAACTGGATTTATTCAGACAGCTAATACACAGTGACTCAGAGTGTATACTCTGTGTGGATGAAATGGGCTCCAGAGGCTTTTCCTCTCAAACAAAGCAAATACCTGAGCTGGAATAAGATATTGATTTGTCATTTCCCACAGCTGAAGCTCAGTAAATAGCCGAAGCAGACATGCGAGCGTTAGTTTCTGATAATTGTTGTCCAGTAACAAGAAGCCTTAAGCTCAGATGTACAGTAAATCCTGCATCATTCACACACACATGCAGCGGATGAAAACATACACATCCTCTATTTGGTGTTCATGCAGTAAGTCTTTTTTCTCATTCAAAACTAATCAAACATTTACCCCGAGTGTTCACACCATTTATATCCCATATAAACCATGTCACTTCTTTATGTGGACATGAATGTTTGAGCTCCTTATTGTGAGGAAGCACATACATTGTTTAGTTTGCATTTTAACACATATAATGAAAAGTTTAGCAAGGGTTGTTTCTCAATTAAGCTGATTAGCTCATTTCAGACAAACAGGAATCCACGTTTAATTATTTTCATGTCTTCTATTCTCTTTCATAAAGCTGTTATACAAAAATGGATATTTACTGAAAACAATTCTTCGTTTTATCTGGTGTAAGTGTTAGTTTGTGTCGCACTCTTTTATAGTTCTGTTATGAATATTCCACTTATTCATCAGGCCTTGTTCTTTTCAACATCTTTGTGCTGCTGTAAAGTAATTTTTTTAGTGAACAATTATTTTCCTCCTTCATTTCTACTTCAGTGACCCAGCTATACCACAATATTTTGTTTTTTATTTTGTTTTTCTCAAAAAAAAAAAAAACTTTTTTCCAAAGTTTTCATTTTCTTTCTTTTTTTTAGTAAATGTTTTGCAACTCGGGGCCGTCATAGGACAAAAGATGTCCGATTAATCCTCTCATCAATGCGTACAACAGTGTGTGAACTCTACCACCAGGTGTCGCCAGATCCCCACAGTTTACTGCAGTGAACTCATCCCCCCACTGGACGGCAGCAAACAGAAAGAAATTGCAAGTGAAAACAGACGAAGAAGAAAAAACAGCGGGAGCAAAGAAAGAAGTGGAAAAGCAGCACAGGATATTTCTTGTTTGAATAACCGGTATGTGGTTAATGCTGTTGCTCTTATAAACGTTGCAGGGCTAAATGTAAAGATAATGTCATTCCTACTGAAGGAGAGCGAGTTAGTGAGTAGAAAACAAATAATGTTTGTGCACCAGGAAATAGCATCCAGTGAGGAGCAGTTGAATTTATGTAGGGTATGAAAACAAAGAGATAAGCTACATTGACTTATTATATTA
>JBBBVU010000014.1:13523937-13582048 GCA_037177055.1 Atherinosoma microstoma
CTAGTGAGGTCTAAAAACTAGCTAATTGGCCACAAGTTGCTAAGTTGGTAACCTCTATAAATGTCTATGTTGGCAACCATAGACATATTGGCAACACTGTAAACAATGGGTCCTTCAGGGAAGCGCTGTAGGGGCAGGGCTGCCCGCTGCTGTGCCTGTTTAAAATGGGCAGAGGCGGCTGGTCCTTTCTGCGAACTAGCAACCGTAAAAGTGGCCTTTAAGTATCAAATCCAATGAAAATTAATATCGAACTAGATAGTACATTTTAGTATCGAGGTATCGATTTTTGAAACCGTAATATATATGTATGTAACGTATAATCTTGTCTTTTGTGTTTCTAGGTTGAGTATGTGTATGTCCCCTCTGAGTTGCCGTAGAGTAGGCAGATGTTGCCTTCCTGGTTGGGATCTGTAGTTCCGATGTCAAAATAAAAAGACCGCGATTTGGGAAAGATGTCTTATCCCTGTTTGTTATTTTATTATCCAGTACTCAGTTAGTTGAACCCCCCAAGACGCTCGGTTACATATATATGTAAATGTGATTTATTTATTTTTATATTTAATTTTCATTTAGTTGTATTACAAAATAAGCTTTGCCCCATTTGGTATCACTGGATTAAAATTACTGTGTTTTACTGGTGTAAATGGCCCATGTTGAGCTGATGTAGTTACTTTATGCACAGATGGACTTTAGTGATGTAGCATTGTATCATATGCCGAAAAGATCATGATGTGTTTTGAGGCCTTTCAGAGCCACACAAATTTATGAGCTGAGGAAAACATTTCTGTTACCTCCTTTATGACTTTCTTACAGCTAAAGAAGAGACGAGAGGCAGCTATCTTAAACCATCAGGAAATAATTAACCGGTTCTTGGCATGGAGAATCTGATTGTAAAAAATAACTGTAGCCAGACATATGTTGTGGAATAATAAGTACAACATTGTACATATCTGACATTTATTAGCTGAAGAATCTTATTTAGATACTTGAGTAAAGTAGAGTTAGATTTACTTCATATTTAAGTATCTAAGTTACTGCTTTTTAAGAATTTTTTCTCATAATTTTGTTAGATACTTCAAGTGAGCTAATGAGAATTATTTAATACTTTGATTTATCTATGAAAAATAGCACGTGACTTGATCAAGCCCAATAAATTAAATTTTCTGGCAGAAAGTCACTGTAGTCTCCACTATTCCTCCCACTCCTTTGTAATCTCAGGCAGCATAAATTAACTTTTGGTCAGGGACAAAGGTTGTCTCCCTCCCATTACTGTCGTACGTTATTTTTGCTGTGTAGCCATTTTCTGCAGTCTGACTGGGAGCAAGTCTAATAAAGCAGCAAAGATTTACCTTATTTATCAAAGCGTGAATATGGCACATATGTCCCCATTGTCATGTAAGTACAGTGTGAAATATCTGTTTATTTTGGATTCTAACTCCTTCCTCATTATATTTCTGTTTAAACTGTTGTAAACAGCAGATGGAGAGATAATGGAAGCAACGCTCCGTGACCTGAGTGAGCCACTTGTTGACCATGCAGAGGGCCAACTCTTCTTGAATGAAGCCTTCAAAATTATTGTGGAGGAGTTGCTCTGCAAGGGCACAGATGTCAAACATAAGGTCTGCAATGAAGCTTGAAACATCTCACCCATCAGATTACAATTGGGATCCTGAACAAAACCCATAATTCAGATATTCTTCATGCAGGTGTGTGAGTGGAAAGAGCCTGACGAGCTGGCTCTACTTCTGGATCTGGAGCTGAGAGAGGCAGGGGAGCCTCAGGACCGGCTTCTGCAGAGAGTAAGGGATGTTGCCAAGTACAGCATTAAGACAAGTAAGACAGATGAAGACAGCCAAACTGTTAAAAAGGTTGTTGTTTTGTCTTTTTTTTTTTTTGGACTGTTGGTATTTTTGCTGACTCTTTTCATTATTAATTTCAGGTCACCCACGTTTCTTTAATCAGCAATTTGGAGGTGTGGACTATCATTCCCTAGCTGGACGTTTCCTCACAGAGGCTCTCAACACTAACCTGTAAGAATTTAAATGAAACAGTAAAGCAGATAATATGAAGAATGATAAATAAAACTGTTTACGTGATGGGAGAACTATTAAGATCTCTTACTGATGTAAAAACTAAAGAAAATGCTGTTACAAATCACAGAAATTCAAATCTTTTTTCTTCAAGACTGATTCCTCCTTGGCATAAATGTTGCAGAAATTTCTGGAGAGATATTTATCATTCTTTAGGGACTTTCTTTTCTCATTATTCTAGCTGGAGTGGTTGTGTCGCCCTTTTGTTTTTCCAAATACAGGAAACTTTCTCTTTGACATTCTCAGCTAAGTCATTGATTTATTTATTTTTTCCTTTCGAAACATTTTTAACGATTTTGGCATGGATGATGAATCATTATAATGCAGAATTAGGCTTATTCCTCCTCTTGCAAATTCCTGAACTGGTAGTCATTCTGTCTGGTATATCAATGAGCATCCGTTTACTTTACGGGGCAGCCTGATTCATGCAGAAATCACAAGATCACAATAATGACAGAATCCATTTTGCCAGACTTCAATTATCAGTTTGTGGCCGAGACACAAAGGTATAGATTGTTACTGTAGTTCAGCTAGTGTTACAGTAACTGGTCTAATGGGTGGGTTTTATCTGAGATGACAGTCAAATATGGTGGCTCCTATTTAGGACCTGGTTGTGATTTGATTGAAGTTCCCTTGTGATATATGCTTAGTCATGACGTTATAAGATAATCTTGAGTCCAGTGAGGTTGGCATCTCTGGATCCTCTGTCCTTGTTGATGACATGGTGGAGACCACTTTAGAATTATGGCTTTTCTTTATGTGGTGGAGCCTGAAGGTCTAATAATCCCAAACATTCAGTACTGGTTTTCACCCTTGTCACTTTGTTTTCTGAAACGATGAAGAACTCCATCTTCCTCGCAGTCCAAAAACATGCATGACTGGTGTTTCTAGGAGTGAGTGTGAGCATATGTGGTTTTTTGTCTTTCTATGTTGGACTGGTGATAAGTAGGCAATTTAACTTAATTTATTCATGTGGCACTCTTTTTGATCAAATGCCACAAAGTGCTTCACAAAAATGAAAGAAAGACCGTGCAAAAAGAGAATGACTCATAAAGCTGATCAGACATTTTTATTTTCATTTGCAGTTTCACCTATGAAGTGGCACCTGTCTTTGTGCTGATGGAGAGAGAAGTTGTAAGAGGGTTACGTCAGCTGGTGGGCTGGACAGAAGGTGACGGTATCTTCTGCCCTGGGGGGTCCACATCAAACATGTATGCCATGAACCTTGCACGCTACAGACTCTTCCCACAGGTCAAAAGCCAGGGGTTGTGGGGTCTCCCACGTCTGGCCATCTTTACATCTCCAGAGGTCAGGACATGTGTCTCAATGAGTAGACTGAAACTTTATCTGAGGAGTTCAGATGTGTTTTATGTGATCAGGTTTTGTGTGCTACATGACAATAAAATGTATACTCATGTTTTCCAGAGCCATTACTCTGTGAGGAAAGGAGCTGCATTTATGGGTATTGGTACGGACAATGTCATCTTAGTCAAAGTGGATGATGGGTAATTGATTGATTATTTTAAAATCTTAGATTATTAGTAGTAACTTACTTATTGACCACCACTGAAATATTTCATAAGGCAAAAAATGCCACAAACATATTGAAAATATCACTTGGAGTTAATTTCTTATCTATTTTCTGACATTGTAAATATGTAAAAAAAAATTATCAAAAGAAAGAAAATACTTACAGCTGTCAGTGATCACACAAACTGATGCCTTGCTTGCTTTCTTTCTTTGGCTTTATCTATGCTCATTCTTCCGTGACAGAGGTCGTATGATTCCAGAAGACCTGAATGAAAAGATAGAGCTGTCCAAATCTCAGGTATAAACATGTAACAGATTCGACTTTACTGGCTCCAACCAGCCATATCCTTGAAAGCCCATGTGGAAAGAAACTGCTCTCTGTTTCTGTTTATTTCTGTCAGGGTTCAGCACCATTCCTTGTAAGCTGCACATCTGGCACCACCGTCCAGGGTGCTTTTGACCCACTGGATCGCATTGCTGATGTTTGTGACAAACACAAACTCTGGATGCACGTTGATGTGAGTCCTCTAGGGGACTAATCTTAGTTGACAAGTGGTGACTTGGGGAAGATTTTACTGTATGGTAAAACAATATGCAGAGTTTTGTTTATGTTGTCTTTTTTTATAGGCTGCGTGGGGAGGAAGTGTACTCTTTTCCAAGAAACACAAACACCTGATGAAAGGAGTTGAGAGGTATTAATGTGCATAAAAGAAAAATGCATTTTGTATTTTGATGAAGAATATATTTAGCTTGTATAAGCAGAGATACAAAGTTTGGCAGTTTTGGTCATTAACTATAATGTGTGTGCTCATCTCTGTGTTACAAGAGCAAATTCAGTAGCTTGGAATCCACACAAGATGCTGGTGGCTGGCCTGCAATGTTCTGCCTTGCTGCTTAAGGATACCACGGTTTGCTTTCACAGATTAAGACTACTTTATTTTTAAAAATCACAGTGGCATTTATATAATAGGTTTGCACATTTTGCTTTATTTAAATTTTTTTCCTGACAGTCCTTTTGTGTTCCTCAGAACTTGCTGAAGCAGTGCCACAGTGCCAACGCTTCTTACCTCTTCCAGCAAGACAAATTCTATGACGTGAACCTGGACATTGGGGATAAGTCTGTCCAGTGTAGTCGCAAGGTGGATTGTCTGAAGTTGTGGTTGATGTGGAAAGCTGTTGGCTCCACTGGCTTGGAACAGCGTGTTGACAAGGCTTTTCTCCATGTGAGGTAAATAAAGCATTTGTAAAGCCCCTCAGCATTCTCAGTGGTTCAGCAGCAGTGAAGTCTTTGAGCAGTGCATGGGCTTCACTCTCTTAACTTTTTTTAATGGTAAGGCTATCACACATTAACTCAACACATTCATATATTCTCACGTAAAACACCATGAAACATACATTGTGTTAACACAAGTGAACTTATAATTAGAATCTTGATGAGAAGTCTGTTTCACCTTCCAGTGGTTAGGCGCCACACAGCATTGCTTTCCAACTGTCAAAAAAAACCAGGAAGAAGACATTGCTTTACTGTTTTTCAATCCATGACTTGAACTTTCTTTATAGTACATTCAGCTGACATTACCACATAGCAGCCATACACATGTTAGGCCTGATAGTATACAGAAAACTATTCTCAGCACTGTTAGTCAAGTTCCAGCAGTAGTTTTAGTTTTTAATCGATAGAATGAAGTATTGTAATATTTTATGGAAATGCTACTTCTAGTTGTAGTTGGATTTCTTCACTGAAGCTACTAACTTACTCCTCATTTATGGCCCAGCGATGGCTGGTGTTCAGTATTCTGTCTACATGCATTTCAGTCAACTCACTTATGAAACCAGAACAACAATGATTACCCACAATGCCTTCTCACTAGTAATACTACATCTGTATGTAGGAAATTGATCTTTAGATATCTTTAAATTGGGTAAGATTTCATCCATTTTTAAAAACATTTTCTAATTTGCAATTAATCATGATCATCATGCAACCAGATTTTTAATTACTTAGCAGCTCTACGTTAGGTTCAAGCTCATGTGTTTGGTATCTACTTTATGTTGCAGCTCATTGTAACAGCCACACTGTTGTAGCATAAATTGAATTTCAAAACCTTTTTTTCTTTAAAGGTTAGTATTTCAATGTGTGGCCATTTCATTTTGTGCATATTAAACTGTTTTTATCCTTGTCAGTCAATAGAGTAATTTTGATTGATTTTGCATTTCAAGCAACCCACTTCTCTGCCTCTCTTACTTCATCTTTGACAGTGTTCACTCTGATATGTCATGTGCATTGACATAAATCTTAATTTTTACTAATTAACACCAACTTAGTGAGCTTCTATCGACAAAAGCATCTACCTGAAGATAACAGAAAAATGCTGAAAACTTACTCTTGCAGATATTTGGTGGAGCAGATGAAGAAAAGACCTGGATTCCATCTTTTGAGAATGGTAAGTTCATAAAAAGCTAAAGCATGAAACAAGTTTTTCTCAGCAAAACATTTTTACTTATTTTTTTGGAATTTATCTTCATGGGCAGCCAGAGTTTGTGAATGTATGCTTTTGGTTCATACCACCATGTCTGAGAGGGAAGGAAGGAGATGCTGATTACCAGACCAGACTGGCAAAAGTAAGTTTCTGTTTTACATCATTGAAAAGATTAAAGAATGAAATCCCAGACATTGAAATGTATTTTTCTTTATTGATGTTGCACATTCTTGTATTTCGATATAACTTGTATTTTTAGAATTTCTTGTTAATAAAATTAATCTATCAGCTTCTTTGTACATTTAACTGTATATATTTTCCCTTTTGTTTAAAGGTAGCTCCGATCATCAAAGAACGCATGATGAAACAAGGCACTATGATGGTGGGCTATCAACCTCTTGGAAACAAGGTCAATTTTTTCCGTGTGACTGTGTTTTCTCCACTTGTCTCCCAAAAAGACATGGATTTCTTCCTTGATGAAATTGAAAGGCTGGGAAATGATTTGTAATCAAAATCACAACTTTCAAATGAAAAGACGTTGTCCTCATTTAATCTAAAGTTGTGTACAAACTCCACCATTATAATGTCATAAACTGTTGCAAGCACGTAAACCCTGTTGTTCCACTAGATCATAGATTTGACTTCTAAGTATTCAAACATGTTTCACAATACACCAAGATGAAAAAGTTGTTGAATGAATAAACAAATAAAAAGTCTTGATCTTGATATATACCAAATGTGTCCTTTCTTAATAAAAACATATTTTTAAAGATTTGAAGTATTTCCTGTTAAAAAAAACTACTCTGAAAAAATGTGTCCTTAGACTTTCTAAAATAGGGCGTTGGATCATAACTAGGGAATGTATGCTCCTTTCATTTGTGGTAAGCATCTCTTTACATTTTATCTCTGAATCCTTCTCTTGGAGACCTGTTGACCTCTACTGTTAGCTTTTATAAAGTAAGGCTGAAATTGTCTCTACCTTTAGCTTTTATTTAGATCCTCAGACAGGCGTCTTCTTAAAAAAACCAAAGGTGAACGAGTGCCTAAAAATTTGAGGTTGTCACAATCTAATGAATCTAATGAAAACGTATCCAAAAATAACCTGTAATATTTAACTGATATTTGCCAATACATTTTTTTAAATTATTCTCTTTATTTTCATTAGATTTTGTATTTTTCTAAAAAAAAAAGCGTATCTATCTAAAACACTAAATGTGGGTCAGCTCCGCGTCGGTCACGTGACTGGACTCCTGACCAATCAGGACTTTCCCCGGGGAGCACTTCCGGTGGTAGTGTTTCCTGTCACTGTTTGTAAACTGAGAAAAAAATTTGGAAGTGCGACAAGAAATAATAATCTGCAGCTTTCTTTAAATCGAAAGGTGAGTAGTTCAATCCGTAAGACTTTTCTGTTGCGGCTTTTTAAGCGTTTAGTAATCTACTCATCTGTTTCTAGCAGCTGCAGCCGGTGAGGGAGGCGTTATTATGAGGTAGGCGCTGAGCCTGCACGCCCTGCCTGCTCGCCTGCCTGGCTGGCTGGCTGTTGTTGTGTTGTTTGGGGCGGGGGGTGGGGGTTTAGTTTAGCCATACAAGAGTTCTCCCAAAATCCCGCTGCTGGCTGGCTAACCGGTTTCTCTGATGTGTTACGTTCAAGAGACATTCTTAGCACAATTCTATAATCACACTTGAACACATCTCTTTGGCTTTTTCGTGTCATGTGGTCCCTTGTCCTTTTGATCGTTTGTGCAAATTTTTTTCTCTTTTCAGACGTTTCAAGGAATTCTTATTTAACAAAAACGTTTTTAGAATTCGTTTCTAGCTAACCTCCGCTCACCAATAGCTCGTGTCTGTTTTTGCGCAATCAGGAACCACGTGATTAATGAAATACGTCTATATAAAATGTAAGGTTGGCATGCTGATTGAAAGCTAATGCGCTACTCTGGATTAATAGTTGATGCCAGATCGGTTATACCCCCCCAACCCCCGTTACTTTAACCTTTGCTATCGAAGTCCTCGGTAACCAGTTGGACAAACCAGCCCTTTGTAGTCTAATATATGAGCGTAAAGCATAAGATGCAGTTATTTTTCTCAAAGTTCTTGGCAAAGTTTAGAATAGGGCATTTACATAGAGGTTTGTGGCCCACCTATATATTGTATTCTGGATACAATACTAAGTACTTTATGTGCTATCAATCCTATCAGCGTAAATCGAAATAATCTGTCATAGTGAGCTCAAACAGACAAAAAGACTTTTACTCGTAAGCACTTAAAACATGACATAAGATAAAATAAAGTGGTACTTTTTTCTTTTCTTTTTTAAGAGAGGGGCAACTAAATGTCTCATAAAAACGCCATTGATAAAACACTTGCACCTGTAAGTCTGTTCATTGGAATGTAAATCACTCCATGAAATAAAGTGCTTTGAGAACATTAAAAACATTACTCTTCTTGCACAGTAATGTAAGCCTGCTGTGTGCTCAGGTGGTCGGTTTTGAATTTGAAATGTAGATCACCAATATATCAATTTTACAATAGTGCACAGCTGGAATCATGGCATAAGAATTTGTCAGAAACCTTAAGATTTTTAGTGTGAGGCAGCACAGAACTGAGATATTTGTCCATGTAAACATGCAGTGATGGAGAGGAATTTTAAGTATTAGTCGTTTCCCAAATTCATTGTAAGGTTTATATTTCTGAATGCTATTTAAACTGGGAGAATTTAAAATGAGAGAAGACATTAATTTAATTCTCATGTAGTTTTTAGGTAGTTTCTAATTCTACCAAAACTTGAAAACATTATTTCAACTCAGAACCTTATTTGTGTGTACTGCCAATGCAAATCTTGGTTAAAAAAAAATTGCCCAAAAGCCTCTAAATGCCACTGGAGGAGCATTGGTAACCATGTATTTTCATTGTACATTTATTTAAGAAGATAATACAAACTTAAAAAACAAATAAGAAATCCACAATGTTTGTATTATATGTTTTTTTTATGTTTTATGTGGTAATAGCAAATTACAACCAATAATCCAAAATAAAGGAGTTATTGGGTTAACAGTGTTAAGTCATTATTATGCAGATCCATGCCATCTTTAGGGTCAGTTGCTGAATTTCTTTTACATCAAAATCCATCTTATTGTGTAGTGACTGACTGCATATTGAAATTATGTGTGATATTCTGTCTTTTGTGTTATTGTACATAACATTTCCTGGGTTAAAAGTCCTTGTAATTATGTATTAGCTAACTTGTTTTGCTACATTAGGTTAAGTGATAGCTTTCAATGTTAGATGTTTAATGTCTGTGAAAACTTAAGAGAGAAACAGGGATGTTTTTCCTGCACAATTCTGAAGCATTTTTATGACAGACCACTAATGCACTTTGCTTTTTAAAGGTAGTTTCAATTTTTATATCCTATTTTATTTGTCACTTCGGATATTTCCAGACAGCCATCCAAACATGAGGCATGCACCAAATCAGTAGGACTTTCGTGCCTGCAAAAATATATATTAATGGTGGACCTCAGTATTTGGTTATATATTCGTATGCCTCTATTTTCAGGCTTTGTCCCCTGATGATTTGGGGGGGTGTGGTCTCATCTGTCACCCCTCATCCTGAGTGAAGCCCCCTCTGTCCCCTCAAACACACACGCATTCAAACCACGGCGATGACACACCATTCCAACAATTCAGTTCGAGACCATATGAAATGGGTCAGTGGAAGTATCTTCATCTCCAGAATCACCATCATGGTTGCATTAAGTTATCACTCCCATTACTCAACCCCACCTCCAAGTTCCCCTGACTCTGCAACTCTGTGAGAGGAGTCATATGACCCCTCTGTATGATCTGACTTGCTGTTGATTGTGTTGCCAGGCTGGGTTGCTGGGCTGCGAGGCGGTGCTGTCCAGCATGGCCTTGATGCAAGCCAACAACATCCCGGGCCAGAAGAAGATGTCGGGTCTGGGTCAGGGCCACAGAACCAGCCCTGAGAGCCACCAGACCCACTCGCAGCACGGCCAAAACCACCATGGCCACCAGGTTCACCATGGACAAGCCCACCACAGCAACACTGGAGGCCCCTCAAGCGGAAGCTGTCCACCCCTGGTAAGATAGATGAAGGCCACAGCTTCATGCTCACCACATAAGCTGTGTGGAGACATTATGGCATTTGAAGAAACTTAAACAAAATGTTATACTTTGGAAGTACTTTCATCTACTAGTTCCATCTAATTGAAAAATTTGATTATCATAATGCTTTTTATTTTGGTCTTTTGAAAACATTGACTTGGTGGATGATTAGTTTCTTTTTGAAAGTCATAACTAACTCCCAGTACTATTTCTGAGAACAATATAAATTTGGTTGATGATGTATAACCTTCTATTTATTTCCAGATATAAAGACAGTTTCAGTCAGTGTTTAGTAATTCATTGCAATCCAGGGACTTAACCAGACCAGCTCTTCCATCCATCAGCGCACTTTATCTAATAATTCCATGTTTTATCTTCTTCAAAAGTTAATCCGAAAAGATGGGGATTATCACACATCAAGGATGCTTGAGAGTAAAGATGTGCAGACAAACCAGAATATGCAACCCAAGAAGAAACACAAAAAATCTGGGTCATCCCACAAAGTTAAAGAGAAAGTTGAGGTGAGGATTGGTTCAGATCTCAGTTTAAGTGGAAGAAAAACAAAAACATCCAAATATACAGATGCATTAATCTCACCTTTATCTAACTGTGTTGATAGCACTTGCTTCCATCACTTGATATGGATGACGACTGCTCCTTGAAAGTCCAGAAGAATTTCATCTGTGATCATTGCTATGGGGCTTTCCGGAGCAGCTACCACCTCAAGCGGCATATTCTCACACATACAGGTGAGAACTTGAAGCTCATTGATTCACGTCAGATTATCTGGTGGACCTCTGCAGAAATTCTTACTGATTCATTCGTGATTAGCAACTGTAATCTGGCGATTACTACAGACTGTAATCACCTTGAATTAATTTTTGTATCAAATTAGCTGCACACAATTATTAAAATAAGTTCTTTCTTTCTTTCTTTCTTTCTTTCTTTCTTTCTTTCTTTCTTTCTTTCTTTCTTTCTTTCTTTCTTTCTTTCTTTAAATCTTGGTTCTGTGTTGATCCATGTCTTTTAATTGTGCTGTGACTCTTATGTATTTTCATTGAGCATAAGAGTGAAAAATCATTGGCACACTGGCAAGTACCGATAAATTGCCCACACCTGTGATTGTTTACAGGGGAAAAGCCATTTGCTTGCGATGCATGCGATATGCGGTTCATTCAGCGTTACCACCTGGACAGACACAAGAGGGTACACAGTGGAGAAAAGCCGTATCAGTGTGATCGTTGCCATCAGGTCAGGCTGACTTTTTTTTTAGTGCAAGTATAACACGTAGCACATAGATAATCTGTACATTAGTCTGCTGCCTTGCCTGAAACGCATTACTTCCTTTGCCTCGCTACAGAATTTTTCACGGACAGACAGGCTGCTGAGACACCGCCGGCTGTGTACAGTTGGGATTGGTAAAGAGGAAAACCAGTACTCCCAGGATGCATCTGCCCATCCAGCTTCCTGGAGTCCCCTACAGCCTTCCAGCAACCGTCTGACTGTCTGACCATCAGCTTCCTGATAGCGGTGTGCAGCTCAGCACTGGCTTTTGATCTGAAAATAGTCTCAGTTAAAGACAAATAAATTTTAGTTTCCTCTTGCCAGCTCATATGTAGAGCGAGTTAGTGGATTTTTGTAACTGTTTTTTTTTTTTTCTCTTTACATACTGTTACATTCATGCAAGCTGAAGGGGATGGACTAACTTGGACATGTCATTAAGGCAATAACTGAACTGACAAATGCATCCAACTCCTTAGTTCTGAAAATGTGGCAGGTATTTTAAGTGAATTCACTGTCCAGAGATTTTTTTGACTGTATGGATAGTTGGAATTACTGCAGGACAAACTTAAAAACATTACAACCTCTAATCCTATTTGTGTTGTATTCTTTATGCTGCCAATCACAAGCTTGATACTGCTGATAGGCAATATGTAAGGACTGATTCTGGACTGTTCTGCCTCAAAGAAATAATTGGACAACAATCCACTACTATTGGTTAATCAAACGTACACTAATCTAAAATTTAAAGGCTCTTAGAAATATCAAGCTAGTCATTCATTGTTCCTGCTAATTGAAGATTTTTTCCCCCTACACATCTGTTTAAAGGATCTAGAGCAGCTTCTTCCTACCTGCTCATCATCTGTAAACATTGATGAGCAGTTACACCTTCAAAGTTGTGCGAAAATCTAATAGAAAAACACTTAAGGTTAACGTTTTAATTAATTCTGGTATTAATTTAGTTGCATATTAAAAGTTGGCAAACACACTCATAATTCTTCCTTGTAAAGGGATTTTGGTCCTGAAAGAATAATTTTCACTGTAAGGTATAATAGTTTAAAGGTTGACAGGTTTGATAGGAGCCCAGATATTTTTAAGCCTGTGAATAGTGACCTTTCCTAGAGTAACTGAATATTGAAATCACTTCTCTGTTGCAAAAGGTGTTTTCCAAAGTGCTTCTGTAAAATTACATTTTGTCTTTTCTTGTTCAGTAATCCTCAATCCCATTGAGTTTTAAAGAGTTTCATCCTTTCTAAAAAGTACTTAGGTAGGTGGGTTTGGGTCAACACATGATGTGCAGTCTTTTTATAAATTAAAATGTCCTTAAAAAACAAAATGATGTTAAATTTTGTCTGAAATCATGCTCACCAGACTGTTTGCAGACTACTGGATAAAAAAAAAAAATTCATGCCTAATTATTTTTGACTGGAAGTGCTGGGAACATTTTCTCTTTATTTTTGTAGTTTTCATTTTAATAACCCAGATCCACCCAGTCATATGAAATCATGAACTGCCTCAGCCACATATTTTGACATCTCTCTGACTGAATGTGTCTTGATTGCAGTGCCACATCATTTTATGTCCCATTTACATTGAGCATCTTCAGTGAAGATGGATTATTGTACTTTGTTAACTGGGAACTTGTTCATGCCTGCATAAAGTTAAATATGACTGTAAGCACTGAACTGAAGATGTAAGTTCAGCTGTAGAGAAACACAAGTTTAAACAGTTATTTAGATAAAAATGTATTATTATAGAAGGGTAGTTATGTTGCTGTCAGGCTTTTAGATCATGTGAGAGAAGTTTGGAGCCCATTACTGACTGTCTACTGTTAATGAAGTTAATATATATTTAAACTGTTGTAGGTATAGAAAATAGTATGTGGGAACTAAACTCCAAAAGCAAATCAATGTTGTTGTTTTTTTTGTTTGTTTTGTTTTGTTACAAAGTTATAATCCTTAGTCCCATTTTGGGTTTTTGACTGCTGAGAAGACGGTGGCAAGCTTTTCTTTCTGATTGAAGAAATGTAAAAAGCTGCCACAAGTATCATTCTAGTATGGCAGCAATGATTAGTTAGAATATTCTTATTTTTATATTTGCATGTATTTGTTGAATGAGCTTGTATAAATTTTGTTTTGGTCAGTTTTTTCTTTTTTCCTTTCTAATGAAGGCCTTAACCATTTTGTCATGTTTTGATTGAAGTGAAGTCAGTTTCGATCACTTTGTACTGAATGGAGTTTTAGGGTCACAATAAAGTTGTTTTTTTCTTTTAAGTTTCGATGCTGTTCATGTGCTTTACAACAGAAGCTTTGTGTGTTCATTTTTTTTTTAAATACAATTTTCTTTCTTTTACAGAGTTAAACAGAGATTTTTTCTTAGAAAAGAATATGTAATACACCAATTATGTCAGCAGATGGCATCCATGACCAGATGAGGGACAAGTTTATTTCCAGTCCAGACATGAAGAGAAGGAAACATACTTTGTATTACTCTATCGGTAAATATACAGATTAGTTATTAATATTAAAAGACAGATTTGCTTAGTCTGGTTACAGTATGAAGCAGAGAAGACAAATGAGTTTAACCAGCTCAAACCTTTTTCATTGCATAAGAACTAGCAAAACTATCTGAGTATATTCCTTAATAGATATTTTTGCCAAGTCTTGATTGTGCCAAGAATGATCAACCTTTACACATTTATTTGATGTCATGATCTGGAATTGGTTGGAAATTTATCCAATGTTACATTTTGGATGATTTAACTTAAAATACTGTGACTTATTTATCAGAATTTGCTTAACTCTGCAGTAATGTCTCAAACATGATAGTCATGGGGGCTTTATGTGGAATGTTTCTGTTCAGAAACATTATTATTAAAGTCAGCAACCATGAAAATCCTGTAACAATACCTAAAACCCACATTTGTCAAACTGATGGGAAGAATTTCTTCAGGTGCATTGCCCCATCATTCTGCTTGCGTAGGTATTGGCACATCGGTCGTATGGTAGAAACTGCAGATCACACCCTTTGGCACCCTTCTCTTTGCTATTGACTAGTTCTTTAATTACAGCATTAGAATAGGTAGGATGATATCAGCCTGAAGGCTGCTGGAAGTGTGCGCTTTCCCCCATGGGAGACATACCCTCTCTCTGCAGCCTGATTTACAGCACCCGCAGGCCCCCAGCACTTAACAATGGACCTTCTTAAGTGAGGTGGATGGGGAGGAGATCAGAGAGAGGAGATAACACTCCATCTTCATGCCCAAAGTGCTGAAATCATCGAGGTTTGAAATCATCTCCGTGAGACAGACTGATCATGGAGTCAGTCCAGAGGTAAAGTGTGGGAGTGTTGCCTTGTCCTCAATGTGGCTCCCTATATCAGGGAGGGCTGGCTATCACCTCTATATGCTCACCTCTCCTGTCAGAGGAATACAAAAAATAGATCCTCCAAACAGAAATTTCCCCAACAACCAGTAAATCTCAGCTGCCAGGGCACACTGTGGCTCCATAAACATATGGGTGGTTCAGAGGTTTACAAAAACAAGTGCTCAGCAGCAGAAGCATTCTGTCTCAGACAAATGTTTGGTTGTGTCCTGATCAAACACATCGCAGACTCACTGCAAATGATTGAAACCCTCCCAACAAAGCTCCTGCTATCTCCCTCTCCCCAAGGTGTGGGAGAGCCTTTTCATCTCAGGCTTTGATTAATAAAGGAATCACTGGTTGGTTGAAAGCAGTGATCTGCCCCCTCTGAGCATCCATCATGCCTCTGACAGCCCACCTCTCTGTGTTAATTAGCAGTGATATTTAAGCTGTCTGCATGTTCCATTGCCGTCAGCATGGTGGTGGTGGTGGTGGTGCCGCTCATCATTAAAATTTCAATTCTTCTGCCTGGGTTACTCCCATTTTCCTTGACACCCCATTGAGCACGTCCTTAAACATTCACACACAGATACAGACCAAGTGTTGCAGAAATCTAAAGAATAACCCATGTGGATCATTTAAAGTTCTGTTGGTCCACTTTCTGTCATGTACCTAAACCAACTTTGTCAGCAGGAATGTAAGAATATAAATTTAACTTATCACACTTGCTCAGTAATTATTTGATATTACATGAGAGAATCTACCATTAATCTAAAGTTCTTGTCAAACAATGAGGAGAGAAAATGTGAACGTATTACTTATTAATGATTACCAAATACTGCAATATTCTCTAACACTTCGGGCTATTATTCAGGAATGAATTATTCATGTAGCTGAATCTCTGTGTTGTACCCAAGAGGTATCATGCACCAAATTAAGAATTTTAGGGGTGCAAATTTGAAATACCTGGATCAAATGAAGAGCATCTTAGCTAAAGGCAACCATTTGATGCCAGTTTGAAAGCAGACAATGTGGCTTCCAGAGTGCACAGGTTGGTGGAAAGACTGTCCATGAGGTTCCAGGTTATCTTGGTTACCGTTGCCAAAATTTAGTAAAGTTTGGGAGATAACAGCAAGGGGAAGTCTGCCAAAGTGCCGACCTTACAAAACATTTCTAATGGGACCATTCTGTCATTTTCTGCTCAAAATGTCCTATATTCAAATGTCAGTCTTCGCTTTTCTAATTAGTGTAACTCAACAAGATTAATTAGTGTCTGCAAATCATTCCCAGGACTCAAAACATAGCACAGTGGAGAAAAGGAGTGAAAGCTATTACCTGTCTGACAGGTAACTGGGGAAAAGTTTGAATTTGGCCTACTTTCATTTTGATATACTAAGACAATGAATATTCATACTTGAAAATGGACCTCAGATGAACTCAGAACTCACAAGCCAAGTTTTCAAATCTACCTTTATGTGACTTATGGAAAATTACACAAATCTACCTTTCTCCAATTTAGCACAGAGAGCAGTCAGAATGATGAAATTGGATATACGGTTTGAAACTGAAAATGACTACCAATCAGTTTCACACTTTTATGCATTTGTGATAAATGTGGCTCTTTTTAGCTGAATTTCATGTAGAGTTTCAATTTCTGTCTTGACTATGTAAACCTGGTATGCTTAACTGGTATGTTGGAATATTGCACATCCCCCTGGCACCCTATTGTCATGCACATCTTTAAAAGCACATCAAGACAAAAAATAAGAGAGCTGACAGATTGTCAAGCATTTCTTTAACTATACTGTATCCAAATTAGGACCATTACCTCAATTAAAACTAGAAGAGGCCCTTTTTTGCTTGTTTTAATTCAAGCAATGAATATCTTAAGTACATCCCAATTTGATGGGTTGTTCATTTGTCCATGCTGCCCCTCTCCATTTCTGCTTGGTTGTCTTCCTGTAAAATCTACAGGCATCTGAAAAACATGCTCAGTAATGTGCTTCTTCTAAGAAAGTAATGATTTTAATGTTTCCACTGGAAAGAAGGAGAGAGGGGGAAGTCCAGATGTTGCTGAGTGGAAGGGCCTCTTACTTTACCATATTAGCCTTGCCCATGGAGGACCCAGGTGCTGATTTATATGTGGTCTCAGAGTCAGACACTGTCTCCCCAACAGGATGAACCCTCCACTTCCTTGCTAACTGTTTAAAAAACACCAGCGCATTCCTATAAAGGTGCGTTCAACCTCAACACAAAATAGTCCAAAGTTTTTTGGTTGATTGTTTCCCCAGGACTCACCCAGCCTGCCACAACATGGATCGTGCACTGGAGGCATCGCCTTAGATTGGGTTAGGTTTCTTCAAATTTTACCAGACTCTGACATCTGTGAAATAATCAACATGCCAAATAGTTGATTTTCTTTTATACAAAACAGTTCATTATGATGTACGGTAGGCAAAGAGAAACTGCATTTAAATTTCATATTGTTTAAGTGACACATTATTATCAAATGCCGGATTTTTTGGTTTTTCTTTTTTCAAGTGGGCTATCTGGATGTTCTTGCAGAGCTGAGCTGAACAAATGCTTTATAGTTTTCCCTTAATCCAATCCAGATATAAAACTAAAATATTATCTAAGAATTCTTGCACAAATTTGATTTTAGATCTACCTGAAAACACTGTTGCAGATGATATGGGGAAACTGAAGCTGATTGTGGTTATTCACATATACAGATCCCTTTTGGTGATTGGTCGAACTCTTATCCATACAAATCCATACAAATTTCTCAGCATGAAATTCACGACATTCACGCTCCCCAGGATGGACTTTGAAGATTTTTACACTGGTAAAGCCACGAGGTCCAAGTTATCATTTATCCTGACCTGTGAGGGATAGTTCTCGACATCTTCTGGATGGATCACCTGAAAGTGTGTATCAAACTTCTGTGCTGCAGAAACAATGCAACCCTCTGTGCTTAGTAATCCCTGGACGTTTCCTCTTACACTGCCTTGAGAGATTTGTGGTTTCAACTGAAATGTCTCAAAAACTATTTGATGAATTTTGTTGATAATTGTCACAGATGTTCATGTATATGTCATTATAAGTTATAACAACTTTGTTGATCTTTTGACTTTGGGAGTATTCGCCACTACTCCAGTCTTGCTAACATTAATCAGAAAATGATAAGAAGACATGCACACTGTGTTATTCTGCTGTTTCGTGTCATCACAGTTTTCTTCATCATATAGACTATATTTGACTATATTAGTGTTGGATGCTCACTGCCCTATGAGAAGACATATTTGTCCAGGAAAATGTAATCTTTATGTTGCACAGCCCGGAAAAAAGACACTCAACAAATTGAGCAATGAAAATTGAACAATTCATTGTATGAGTGCTTCATAATATCAACGTAAACAACTTTTTTTCTTACTTACAAATTTATGAGTAAAAGACCTTTTGATGTTTTATGTGATCTATAGCTGGTGAAAACAGCACAGCAAAATCAAAGCTTCAACATCAGCATTATCCCACAAGAAAGACCTTGTCATAATAGTTAACTCTATGCAGGTATATTTGTCTCAGCCCCTTCTAACACACCACCCCTCTGAGTTCAAAGGGCTCATGTTTCTTTAAGATGTAAAACCTGTTTTTGCTCTCTTGCATGGCACATTGTCAAGGGGCAAGCCTTGTAACCCCAAGTTACCAAGTTCAAGAAAAGGTCTTTCGTGAAATAATGCCATCCCACTTGACAAGGCAAATCCAGGGCTTTCCTTGGTCTCTTTATTTTCCAACAATTTTCCACTTGAGCAGCCTACCTCGAGAGAGAAGTGAGAGTTAAGGGATGAGTTTGATATCAGAGGGAGATGGTGCATGAATTCAATAGAGGTTGATAGTCAGGGCAGAGGCATCCATGCTATTTACCCTTAGAGATTTTCCAGGGTCAAGGCTGTTACAGGGCCACATTCTGCCTCCTCTCAATCTTGTCAGGATAGACTGTCAGGCTGATGAAGAGATAGGCTGCAGATAGATTATGGCAATGCACAAAACACTGAGGCTACAGTGAGCAGATGTAGTAGATAAAAAGTGACTTTGGCAGTTTGCTGCTCCAGATCAGGTTTGCGATAAACTGATTTACTTATCTTTTGAACCCAGGGGCAACCAAAAAACTGCTGATCATGAGGGATGAAGACTGAAGGGAAAACAGTTTTAACAAATGCACGGTAAGGTTGAAAATAATCCAAACAGAGGCAGGAATGAGATGGGTCTGGATCACTATCATTATTTTCCTCTCTTTTTGCAGCATAATCAAACTATTCTCTTCAGCCTGATTAAAATGTTTTGTTGTAAGCAGTTTTGGGTGGACAGCTGGCAGTTAGGAACCTCTCTCTATTCTACCCCTATGCTTGCAAGAGACACTCTCATGATGTAGGGACTATTATACTCCAGTGCCACCTCCCTTCAGGGATAAGATTTTACGATTGCAACCTGACACCGTTTCTGTGTCCTATAAGCGACAGGGCAGTAACTCACTTCAAAGGCAGGAGGCATCAAATCACAGCGCACCCATAAATTAACCTGCCAGGTTTGGGCCAATGAGAAGGCAGCATTAAATCTCGGCTGTCACGCTGGCGGCCAATGGAGAGACGATGGCTGTAAATCTGTCAGGGGCCGGTCTGTTAACGGTGTTGTGGTGTGGTTGGGGAATCCGTGGGGAGGGAGGGGAGAAAGTGAGAAAGAGTGGATGAGAGAACATGCTGAGCAGGTTTAGAGGCATGCACACAAGATCTTCTTTTTTCTCTTTCCATTCTAAAACCCCTGCACCAAAATACATATTCTGCAGTAAAACAGCAGGTGAATGGAAGGATTGGATTCTTTTTTTTTTTAAAGAAAATAAATGCAGTTGAAGCTGATGAGCACCAGCAGAAACACTCAAAGCTTTACAGCCATCAATGGATGTAGCCTATCTGATGTTGAATGATTAAAGTGGAAATGACTAATGACCCATCTTTAACGTTCTTTTGCATCATTGTGACACCAAAACTTTGTGTTGACTGATAACAGCAGTAACCTCTGACTGTTATGACACAGCACCATATCTTTGGGATTACAGTCTGCCTGTGAGGCTCACAGGGGGGGGTAGGACAAAGTCAGGTTGAGCCCATCCACCAGACAGATGTGCCCCAGTTGTGTAAGTTCAGAGGATGATGGAATGCCCCCTGCAGCACAGCAAACCTAAACAATTCTGCTTAGGGGTTTTCTGTTGAATATCCTGCCACGAAAAAGCCCATGATTTTGCTTGAGTTTTCCTTTGCCAGCACTGAGTGTTTTCACAACCCGAGGTTTTCTAAAGCATATTTTCAGGGAAGAGTTACACACAGGAGAACTGTGGGGTAGTCAGCAGAAGGAAATCAAATCATGTGGAATATTTCCTTGACTGAGAATTCCCTCGGTGGCATGCTTTCATTATTTTATCAAACTTAACAAATCTTAAAGGTATCATGAAATAACTAAAGGCTCTGGTACAGACAAAAAAAAGGGAGAAACAGAAAGAAATCCCACAACATTTGAACAACTTGTAATGACATCCAATAAACTAAACACATGGGGTAACATTTTTATTTTATATTAACAACAAAAATTATCATCAGAATTTACAATCATCTCATGTCATTACTATGAAAACTTTTATTTTTCCATCTTCAGACACATAAATAGTGAGCTGAGTTATGGCAAAGGCAGACAAGAGTGCAACGGTAGAGGTGTTGTTTTTGGCTGGCTTTTCTTGGAGTGGCCATGATTCTCTTTTCTATGGGAATCCATAAACAGGCCTGGAGAGGGCAACTGGGGCCATAAACCACGTCAGGCTGCCACAATGCTGCTGAGGCAAGGGGAGCAGGCCAGGGCGCATATATTCTCTTCTCTGCATGCACGGACACACAAGCACATGCAGCTTCAAGCAGCTTTTAATGACCTATTTTGAAATATTTAAATGTGCATAGTATCCAGATTATTCTTGAGGTTTTGGAGTGTCAAGCATTGTGTGTTGCAGGTGTAAACATCTGCTTTCAGGAACCTGGATTAGGTGTTATCCTGGTTTTGTTAAATGTGGCTATGCTACCTGAAGTTATATGACAGAAACCAGGATACAGTGGTATGTAAACAGCTTATCTGGATTTCTTAACATGTTCTGCAAGTATTATGAGAGGTTGAAAAGGTTATGTTATACCACACAACCACACGTTCACAAAAAAAAACATTAATGACCAGGGATACAAAGAAGGGAATAACCAGGTTTCTCATGTGTCATGTAAACATGATGAGAATATGATTAAAACCTCTAAAAGAAAAACCTCAACAACAGAATTATAATGTGCATGTAGGTATAGCAAGCAATTTTGTTGATTTGTTGGCAGAATCTTTTTTTTTTAAGGAGGCCTAATTTCCTTTTAAATTTGATAACTCATTTCCAAATATCATGTTAAAATTATTGTTAGTCATCTTTGTTTGTACAATAGCTATGCACATTTTAATACAGTGAGTCATTAAACAGCATGTGGGTCTTGCCCTATGCCCTGCTCAGACATTATAATGGCTCTTTCTTTAATGGGTATTGCTACTGTGCTGGATCCAACATGCTGTCATTGTTTTCCCTGTGTTGCTGTCTGTTAGCTGGACAAGCTATTGGATGGGTGCATGGGCTCATTGACTATGACATAAAGACTCTGTAAGCTTACAGATGATGATAATTTATTGACTCTAATTCACAAAGTCCACACATACACACTCGCACAAGAAAGAGAGCTACTATTTCAGTGTATGCATCGATCAATTACAAGGCTCTAACCCACACGTCTCTGACAATTTTACTGCATGTTATGTACAGCATGTCAAGCTCTGGCGTTTCTAACTGTTATACTCATTCCTGTATAATTAATATAAATTACCTGGCTGGTTTTTATGATGGTGCAACTGTAATTAGAGGATGAAAGCAAGTCACCGAGCTGGCGATGATGCTGCAGGGCTATCTAGATGAAAAGTGAGCATCTGGACAGGCATCTTGGGTGGGATCTGTTTTAACCCTCTCTTCCCTGCTGTGTACTTGCTGGGATTTCATCTAATTACATTTACTGCTGTCTACTTCTGCTAGCCTTGTCCTCTTTAACCTTCATCCACCCCACCCCCACTTTCAATGAAACCACACACGAGACAAAAAATGTCCTCATTATACCACCAAAGAAAGTGTGATAACAGTAAACTTGCGTAATAATGGGCTCCACTTATAACTACATTTCCTTTTCTTTGTTTTTTCTGTAGTTAACACTTAGCAAGTAACATAATCATAGCTTTTCATTCATGCTAGCTCTGGAGGCATGAAAAGCCACATACTCGTGGACTGAAAAAAAAACTGGAGCAAAGCCAAGACAGGAGGATCTACAGGTCAAAACCAATAAGTTTCAATACCGCATGCACACATTTACACACCAAGTTTACAAACTTGTACTTTCTCATCTTTTTAGAAAATTTTACATCATAGTATAACAAAATTTTGTTATAAAATGTTCAGCAAATTCAATCTAATTCAAACTAAATATAATATGGTATGCATATATATGAAAGGTCAAAGTCTACATGTCTGAGGATATCACAACTGATTATTTGACAGAAGAGCTATAAAATTTTCGAAAGGGCAAATCAGTGAAACACTAATTTGCCTTCTGCATTCCAATAAAATGTGATCTTTTAAACAAGGTTTCTAGGCATCAGACTATAGATCGATATTTAGAAGATTCACTTTCCCTTTTTCACTTTTGTCTTGAGCCAAATAATGTAGCTGTAAGAATTTTTTGATAAAAAAAAGCCATATTTGTATATATCATTTTGAGAAATTTTTAGTTGCTTAACATAATCAAGTCAACAAAGTTGTCACAAAGTGATTTACTGTTTGATAAATGAGGAAATACTAATAAATAAACATCCAAATACATATCAAATTAATCTGCTGGTTTCGTGATTTTAAATTATTTATATTTCTCAACCACAAGGGACATAATGTCATTACAGAAGCAAGTTATATTTACATTTAAATTCACATACCCATTTTCTGTGAACCACCATAAAATGGATATAACTGCAACTAATCTATGCTTGCCCTGGTTATCTAATCAGAAATGAGTTATCAGCAATTTCATGAGTTTTAAGTCAGTTTTATCAAACAATTGTTTTACTTTCCATATATCTTATTAACAAAAGATTAGTATTTGGAAATAGTTAACTAACTCTATAGCTCTAGCCCACTAGCTGTATGATTTGATACATTAAAAATAAGAGAAAGCGCCTCCATGAGCAAGAGAAAAAGAAATGCACCATCTTATGCGGTTTGACTCAGAAATGGATGTTGCATAGCCAACACTATTCTCCGGAAAAAAAAGTTTTTTCAAGAAATTAGAACAGCAACATATGTGAATATCAATCAGAGAGAAATGCAGATACATCATTTTTAAACTTGTAATATGCATCAGGTAACAATGGATTCAAATGACTGTATGAGGTAACTGTGTGACTGTTGGGGTGCTCAATAAAAATATACAATTCATGATGCACATATCAGATCTAAAAGAAAGATACGAATACAGTCTCTCCAGAAAACAGAATTAAAACCATGTCAGCTTTTGGCCACGGCTGAAGCCACCTCCTTTCTCTTCTGCAATTACTTTAACTCAGCCTTGTGCTTTTTATAATCACCAGGAGATGGAGCACTTGCACGAGTATCCATCCATTGTGAGGTCTTGGAGAACAAAGGACACACAAGTCAGATCTTAAAGACGCTGATATAAAATTATGAAAACCTATTCCAATACCACATAGGAGTTCAAACGTTTTAAGACCCCCAACAAGACTCAAAAAGCACAGAACATGATCTAAAGACCCTAACAGAAAAAGCTGTCAGACATGTGTTCACAGGTGGATATTATATTTTTAATACCAATATCCATGTAAATTTAAAATGACTTTATTCAATTGTTTACAGTAATTCAGAGGAGCTGAGAGGATACTGTTGTAAAGATTGCAATTCTTGTTATAGGACATACATGGAATGTTGTCACGGACTGTAATGGTCTTAATCAGTGTTTCACATCTATAGATAGATACTCTGCTTTATTAAAAGACCGTTTGTTTAGCGACCAAGTAAATTAACAAACCAAAACAGGAAATCCATTACTGGAATGTACACAATATCTTATCCTTATTTTGATCATACAATGAAAGACTGAGTAGAAAATGAAAAATTAAACTGTCAAGCCAAAGTCCCAAAGTGTGACTGGATCAATCATTTTTACTCCTCACAGCTTTGATAAAAGAAGTTGAAGTTGGAGGAGAAGGAATACAATGATCAGTGCCATGTGGTCTGTGCTTAACAGCAGGTCATTTGTAGACTGGTGTAGCCGTGACTATCGAAGAAGTGACCACTTGATCTGTTCTTTGGCAGACTGAAGAACCTGTGGAAGAAAACCAAGAAGATCATTCCAACAGAAGTTTTACTGTACTGGGCAGTAAAGGCATGACCACAGTATGAGATTGAATCTTGTGAATCCTTAGAAGCATTAAACACAACTAAGTGGAAAAAACAAGTAATATGAGTGATGGGGGTCAAGTGTAAACAGGACAAAAACAGTTGCAAATACTTGCTAAAATACTTCACAAATATGATGACATAGTAAAATAAGGAGAGAAATAATGCAAAGCCTAATTAATCATCTTAATTCATTGAATGAAAGCTGAATCATAACCATAAAGCATGAGGACTGGGTACAGCCATTAATCATGGCCAGAGGAATGGCGGTAGCCAGTCTCAGACCTCTAAAATGACAACATTAATCAAGAAGCGCTCACACATAGACAGGCTCACGTAGAAGCTAAAAGACAGGAACCACCATTGGCTACTTACCACCTTACCAATGAATAATTAGTAATCACAAAAACCATTGTGCATATAATACAATGCCAAATATGATGGCCTAGAGGAAAGTACTAAAACAGAAGAGGGAATGACGCAACAACAACGTCCTCGTATTTTCGGGCTCTGAAGTAATGACTTAACAGTCAATAAACTAATGGATCTTATAAACTTTATATGGTAGAAAGATGATCAAGGTATGGATGTTTTTCCTCACCTGGGTGACTGTCTGCTCTGTCAAAGGCACATCATCACCCTGTAAGGACAAGTACATTACATATACAGCTAAAACAATCAACATCAAACTTTACTATGCATTTCTGAGAGAAGATGAGAGAGACTTACTCTAAGAGCCACACGATGCACAACTTGCTGTGCGTCACTCTCCAAGATCACCCTGTAGGAGGCAATGGAAAATATATACATATAAATTCATGACAAAAAGAAAAGGCTGCAGGCTGGCTAGTATTTTACAGCAAGACATACCTCACATGTTGCTAAATTCTTACTTACCCTCCATCTACAATTTCATCCACAGCCAAGAAGAGTCCCTCCATGTTCTCCAACAAAGCCCTCCTCTCAACATTTTTTCTATAGTTAAAAATGAATACAAGGTACATTTCCTGGATGTTAAGATTATTTATTTTTCTTATTTGAAATTGTGTAAGTCTGGTAAACAACTGCCACCAAAACCTACCTCAACATCTGACTGAGGGAATCAAAAAGGCAATTAAGAACAGCCATGAGCATAAGCTGTTGGGGAGGAAAAAATTAAAGATAAATAAATAGATATATATTAGAAAACATGACACATTAAGACCATTAATGATGAGCTCATTATGTTGTTGTTTTTTTACATGTTAATACATTTTAAAAAGGTATTCTCTACTTTTTTTTCAGCCTACATCAAACAGTTAAAGTTTCAAACTAATCTAAATAATTTATAACTAATTTGTAATGATGCATAATGTTGTAAACGGATAACATTTCCCTATCAATTATGTAACCACCATTCAACTTGTCAACAATATTTGTAATGCTGGCATTGTTTCCTCTGATTTACAGCCGAGCACAATGTGTGTCACAACCACAGCGACATCTAATCTGAAATAATCTGATATTTGCCTGATAGGACAAGGCTAAAATTTGCTTCAGTTAGTGACTCAAAAAATTACATAGAAACAAAATTTGGCATGAAAGACTTTAAAAGAAATTAAATCAAATAAATACTTAAACTTGCATTAGAGTGCCCACCCATTTGTGTAAAATTAAGAGACAGAGAGATAAATGACACTGTACTAAATGTAATCATTTAGACTGTTTCATTGTACTGTGGGAAAAAGCAAAGTCCAAAAGCTACCGTTTGGTCCTCCAAGATTGATTTTTATAGATAATTATGCTTGATTTTGCATGTGATTATTAACACTTAAAGTTTCAGCTGTGACAAAATAATTCCTCATCAAAAAAGAACTAACTAAAATTCAAATTAAAACTAAAATTAAGTACCTCATTTTCATGTGAACTTCCAATCACATAAAAGAAGAGATCTATATTGCTCTTGTAAACAACAGTGAGGCCCTCCAGCAATGCTATCTCACCTAAGGAGAGGTAAACAGTGGAAAAAAATACATAAGAACTATGAAAGTTACTGGACATGTATTGAGGCAAAGTAACTATCTTTAATAAGGGAAGCATAACTTACTGTCTGTCCTGTGTGTCTTGTTGAATATGTTTTTCTCAAACGCCTTCTGCTCCTTCACTGTTGGGTATGTGTCGTCATAATACTGAAAATACATTCACAATAATGAGTTGATATTTGAAAAATGTACATCTATACTTCACATCAAACTTGATGCTAATTGCTGGAGCCTATCCCAGCAATTAGCAGGCGAGAGGCAGGGTACACCCAGCCTATCACAGAGCCAACACAGAGAGACAAACTGTCATTCATGCTCACACTAACTCCTAGGATGAATTTATAGTGACCAATTAACCGAACATGCATGTATACTAACATAAAGCTTCTTATAAAAAGGCACAAAGCAAGACGCTATTGCTCCTAAATAAGATTTTGCAGCTGGCATTTTTAATAAAAGGTCACATGACGTACTTTGTATTAGTAAAACAAGAGAACCACTTTCTTAAAAGTGCTATTTACATGTCAAGTGTAAACTGAAATAAAAATAAAAAGTAAATATCTATATATCGCCATTTTGAACAAAATTTATTTTAGTTATGTTGGCATTTTAAAACAATGCAACGTTAGACGACAGTGTTACTTTTTATGATAAAATAGAACTGTTATTACTGGTCAAATCAAACTGCCACTACAAAAGAAAGCTGACTTTAAAAACAAAATTAATATATATATATATATATATATACAGCAGAAAAACGCAATAAAACAAAACGCTTCATATATATATTTTTTTATATATTTTTGTTTTATTGCGTTTTTCTGCTGTATCAAAGGGTGTAGTCAAATGGCAGGCAATCTTTATTACTCTTAACTGCATAGTTCCCAAGTTTATGCTCAAATTGGAGCATGTCACACTATGCTTTGATGTCCTGTATTAGGTTGGTGTGTGCTATTTTGAAAGGTTGAAGAAACTTTATTGCGATTGTATTAATAAGACGGTGCCTATAACTATACCTTAGCATAAAGCCTGTCCCCATCGTTATCCAGAATCAGAACCGCTTTCACAGTGTACAAGGATGGTTCCTGTAAAAATAATATCATACATTTAGCATACGTTCACAAAATTATGTCGCAATCGAAAACTGAATCAATAAACCCTAACTAAAACAGGGTAGCAGTGTAGGCCATAACGTGGGATTAAGAAGATAAAGCTAATCCCACCACAGTCACAAAATATATGAAAACTATATGAAAAATGATAACTTATTCTTCGCCAGGTTGGAAGGCAGACATGATACTTCCACATCAGCAACAACAGAAAATATGAGGCTAACTGATTAGCCAGCACTTGCGTTCAGTTAGCTCCCTGTCAAGTTAACTTAGTAGGTAGCTAACCATCCGAATTTAGTCACGTTTAGATAGATTTTTCTCTCAGTGGTTTTCTAAACCAACCAGATGAATTAGCGATATTTCAATGAGGCAATCAAAACCATTTGCTAACATTACCAGTATGGGAGAATCCATCATCATCTCTTTTGTTAGCAAACTAGCTACCCGGCTAACAGAAGCATACGTAATACGTACAGTTAATGAGGCTTTTCCCTATTGGCTGACGCAGTTTCCTACGTTGTGCGTACAGTGCAAAGATCACTTCACCTCTGGGCGCGAGCCAGTATTGAACAACATACTTGATTTCCGGGTAAAGATTGGGTGATTTATAAGACACTTATTTGATCTCAACTTTAAAATTATATTCAGCTAAAGAAAAATATTCCCATAGAACGAATTTTCTGTTACGAGGTTATCTCCTGTTGCAGTGTGTGAAAATGTATTAATCCCATGCTATAGGGTACACCAATCCAGAAAACCAAAAATGTAATTACCTTTGAATGATGCTTACAAAAGCCTACCAAGAGGATTGTTTTAAAGTTTAAACATCTTCAATTAATGAATTTGTTAAACCTACAGTACATTATGTTAAATGACTTGTGGTGGTTGCTATTATTTGTCGGACTGCATGTAAACCAGAAGTGTCTCATTTTACAAGCCCTTTTAGCTTGTACTCATCAGCATCTTTTTTTCAGGATCCTCCTACATTTAACCAACTCCAATTATCTTAGTTCCCACTTCTGGGAAACATTTGGAAACTTAGGCTGATGGGGATTTCCCTCTATCTCAGTCCATAAATTACATCATTGCTTGGCCTTACTGTTACATATTCTTGGTCTTGAGTTTCAGATAAAACTGGAAAGAAAATTTTGTACAGTTATTATTCATCGACATAACATAGAAGAGATACAAACTTATTTGACACACACTCATAACAGGAAACCATCAAATGTTGCAATACGAGGCTACATTGTGTTTACACAATTCAGCCACTACGATTTCAAAACTGCCTTGACTGAAGAGGAAGAAGTTTGTTGCCTTGAACTTGTTCATACTTATAGGTTCAAAGAGCCTCGGTGGTCACTGTCATGCCAAATCATCTTCAGAGTCAAACTTACATTTTAGATTATATGTTTGAAAATAATCACAGTAATAATGATGACTGGCAGAGTGGGTGATTAGTGAAAGCTGAATGATGAATCAACACACTGAAAGAAACAGAAGAACGTGATTTTTTTTAACTTTGCAGTGCAGCACATGATAAATTCTATGCTAAACCTTAAACAGGAACTGCTGCTGCTGATTTATTTGAACTAAGTTGTAAATATTATAAACATGCATACACTGTGAATGAAACTTTATTTTAACCTCTTTAGAAAATCTTTGAAGCAGGATGAGTGGGAGACTTTTCAAGTCTTTCATAGAGCTGTTGTGTAAGTGCAGCAAATCTTTCAATATATATTTTAAGGTATTTCTTAAAAGATTCCAAAAAAGAAATTAATAGCATAGATAGACAGTTGTGCAAAAATATTAGCTGCTCCTCTCTCCCCACTAAAGCCAGCAACCACAGCAGTTAGCAGTTCCCTTCCTTAGAACCAAGTGGTCCTTTTATCAGCATTAAGCAGAGCTTCCGCCAAGCAACATCCTCCTTTCCCTGCCTTCCCTCTTTGCATCTGTATTACCAGCCACCCTTCACATTCAATGCAGTGAATGCAAAATTTTAATCACACGTATATACACACACACACGCACACACACACACGGCCAAACGACATTTTCACCAAGAAGTACCAACAGTGTCCTGTAGAATTCTATTCATATTAAACTTGTTTTCACATAGCTTTTGTGTAATTACGTGTATAAAAATTAAAAGCAAGTAAAGGGGTGCGGAATTGGGGCTATCGGAAAATAATCCAGAAATGCAATGTTGTTCTTGCAAAACTTTATCTGTACATCTAGAGATAAGCACAGGCCTTATTGAGACATTCAGAAGAATGATGCTGCATATTCAGGTTCCTCATTTGCTTTCATTCGAGTTGGGTGGTGCGTGATCATCATGAAAGACACCGCAAGGATGAACGATGGAAATGTTATCTGAATTCTGTTTATGTTTTGCTAATCCCCTGAGAAGATCTGTGCTCCAGACAGATACTTTCGCATCCAGTTAATTCAAGAAACAACTTAATATATAACTAAATTAAATTTATTACACTGTTCTTATTTGCATGGTAAATGTTAGCAATGGAAAAATAAGTACAATACTTTTTTATTTTTTCAGATCAAAGTATTGTTAGTTAAAAATCAGTATAAGGAGTCCTTTGCTCCATATTTTTTACTTTCCCAGAAGTTGACTCCAAAACCATTCCCTTTTTTATACCACAACCCAATTTACACACTCATTTTGTTTGGTAACAAAATGGTTTTTCCACTTATATCTGATAAAGCCTTCTGGATGGTAAAACAAAACCAAAGATGCCACATTTCTTCCATCTTTAATGAACATTCAATCCCATGGCAATGAGCCATCACACATATGAGGTAGAGAACAAGGAGCAGACAGCCATGGTAAACCACTGGTTTCAGGTTAAATTTAACAAGAGAATAGGAGAATTTTAGTCTGAGTGAGTCAAATGTGGGCAGTTTTCAGCCAATGTGTCTGTTTTGTTTTTTAAGTTAAATTATGTGTAATGTTGAGGTGCATGAGAAATAAACCGTAACAGACCTGAGAGGTTCAGGCAGACTGGAAAGCAGAGATGTCAAAGACTAATTGAAGCAAACAAACAGAAACTGGGAGCGTGGGCGTTGACCTGGGAACTGTGTCCAGATTTAAAACCACTGTGGTCGCAGTAATAACAGGGTGCTCTTTGGCATGCTGTGGCAGCGGTTGAGTCAGGGGCTGGGTGCTAGGAACTTGGGTTGGGAAGTCCCTTCTTTGATTCCTGGTAGACATTCACCTTTCTTGACATTGTCAGCCACCTACGTTTTCCAGCTGAAAAACAATGACAGAGAAAACATTGTGATTTATGTCTTAGTGGGATATACTGTAATGTTCTCATGGTTTATGAAGGTACTGTGTCTCACGAAAAGTATTCATTTTAGCTGTAAAATATATTTTTACCTCAAACTGGATAATTTCCTGCATTATTATAATATATATTCCAAAGTTGTCCTCATGTAATTTTCGTTCTTGAATATTTTAAACGTTTCATCTTTGTATGAGTGGCTTCACAAATACTTTAAATGAAGTAATACATATCTGTATTAGGTTTGATGGTTCTGCAGATAACTTTATCTTCTTTTTCTTTGTATAGTTTTTTTTGTTTTTTACAAATGTCATTATTGGCAGTTGTTGCTGTCATTACAAGAATGACAATACAGTAATAAAGATCAACATTAAGATTACTTCATGGTATGCAAGTAACCTATTACTAGACATGTGATATAATAAGATGTGTGTGTTTCAACCATCTAATTCATTTTGTATTCAGCTGAACTGAATTCACACATTGCATTACAGGGAAAGAAGTAGTTGTGACATCTGTTTTTAGCCTTGTGGTTCAGAGAAATGTTTGCTTTGACAATTTGAATAAAGGGCTTGAATTTGTTGCACAATGTGTTGTCCTATAATGTGCAAATGATGCCCACAAAATGTGTTTAGGCAAATCAAACAAAACTACAATTTTCCTCTGCTTTTAAAATAAGTATATTATAATCTAATAGAAAGCGTAGCATATGTTATAGTGACAGAAGCTGAATGACAGATGCAAACTTTGATATGTCAGCCAAGGGATTTATTATCATAAACAGTTGCTTTTAAATGTTAAACCTCTTTAAATTTGCTTTTAAATGTTTCACATTAGAAACATAGTAGGGGGTCTCTTACAGAGAATAAAAGATGTTGAATATTTCATGGGATCCAAATTAGCTCATCACTGTTATTATGAGACAAGCTGCCACTGTTATCTTTTATACTATAAGACAATAAATAGTATCTTGATAAACCAATAAATAAGCATTTTCTTTTTCAATCAGTAATTGTTTAGAGAAAACAAAAACTGGCACAAAAGGACAGATCAACAAAACACACTGTCTTTGTGAGTTCACTGCTCACACTGTTTCACATCAAGCAATGAGGGGATTTTTTTGTAAGGGATTTTAATGGTCACTTGCTATGTAAGACACGCTCCCCTCCATTCTCCCTCTGCTCCTCTCTCTCCTTTGGCAGTTGCTCTGCCAGATAGAGGAACAATGTACTCTTTCTTACCTGTTGGAGGGTGTACATTCCATCTCTGCTCAACTAAGTCTCAATCCTGCCTCCAAGCCACCCCTGCTTGAACAGGACCCTTACTACAATGCTGACTCTGAGTCCAGGTGCTCTACATCACACTCATACCTTTCGTTTTGGAGGATTTGAAAGGACATTGTTCTTGTATGGTTTGGTCTGGATAGAGATAACCATCCTGGTTTTTTTTTGGCTTACTTTTAATTGTTTCATATGGTCATTTTTAATGTTTATTCTCATTGCACAATTAGAATCAAAACGGTCTCCAGTGTTTTTGGGGGGGATTTGTAAACATTTACCTTCTCCACTGTGGACTGACAGAATGACTGCTATAGTGTATGCCAGACTGATGGTTTGTGGTTTGTCATGTGGGCAAAAGGGAAATTTGGAGGTCAGGGTGCGAGCGTACTTTTAAGGATACAAGAGTGCACAGAAAGAAAGAAAAAATTAGTGTGGGTGCTTTACAGGAAGATTGCGTTTGTCTACATGAAGCCATCCCATTTATGCCGGTGGCTGCATGTGTAGCCCAACAGAGAGAGACAGAGAGTTAAATAAGACATAGAGCAAGAGGCCTCACATTAATTCCTCTTGTGATCTGTTAAGACAGTACAGAGTAGTTTACTTGTTTCCATCTCAAGGACTGTGCTTCACATCTGAAGTGTCTTTTTCTTCTTTCTTTTTTTTTACTCATTCCCTGCTGATGATGCAGAAAATGTTACTCAGGTAGGTTAATTTATCTTTCTTATGCTTATATTTTAATACGTCTTTCTGATTCTATTTCAAAGTATGCAGCAGGGTTTCCTTTTGAAATCTTTATGGCAATTTATTCAAATGCATGCAGCATATCAGATGAATACATCACACTCTACTTAAGACCGAAGCGATTAGTGATTTTTGTTAAAACTTCTGATTGTTTAATTTGTGAACAAACAAAACTTCACAATATAGTTTGGTTAACTGTACTGAATGAGTTTTACTCTTGGTGAATCATTACTGAATTTTGATTCCTACTTTAAATGGACTTGAGAAAATCAACACCATGTTTACCCTATATTTCACATAGTTTGATATTTTAAAAAATTATTCATTTTATGTATTTATTTATTAAAATTATTGAATGATTTTAAGGGGACATAAACCTGCAGTTGAATAAAATTTTCAAAGTAATATATCCAAATAAAACTTTTTTAAAAAGCCCCCCCGCCGCCTTTTTTTTTATTGAATAAAAAAAATGCAGAGATGACTAATTTTATTTGAAATCATCTTGCTACGCAAATGTAAACTTCAAAGATTAAAAGGAAGTGGCTTAAGTTATCCAGATAAATGCAAGAACTTTGTTAATAAGTTTTCCCAGATTTAATCCAGTATAACTAATGTAGACCGTTTGAGCCATCTCAGAAACCAATTTCAAAAAGAGAAATTGTACCGTTGACACCCGAGTGGGAGTATAGATTTTCAGTGATACAAATGTCCAAAATCATATATGAATTTATAGGAATCCTACCATCCTAGGCAGTACCTATAAGATCACATCATAACTATATGTTTTCTGTATTATTGGCTGTGGATTAGTCTTAAAATGTCACGTGATAAGGCATTTTGCTTTTGCTTGTCCCAAAATGTTTATTTATACAAGATCTTAAGAATGACACACAATGCATAAAACTGGCCACAATCGAGTTTAAGTTACCTACAAATTTGTATTAGAATAGTCACTAAGCTTATCTATCATAGTACTGAAGCAGCGAAACAGATGAGTAGAAGGATGCATAACTCAAGTTGTTGCTCTATACTCAGGGATTTTCATTTGGGTTCAAAATACTGAAACTAATAACCACAACTGATCCAGATTATTAATCAGTAGTTCAAAACAGACCATTTTGTGACAAAGAAATTGAAAAACTTTTATTGAATTCATTTGAAAGAAAAGTAGATGGCAGTCAAACTTAGGTGCTGTTTAACTTGGTCCAAATAGCCTCACTGCAGACTTATGAGCCAAAAAGTTTCCCAAAGCAGGCTTCAGTCCTCCGTCTGTCTTTAAAGCTTGCTGTTTTCCCGCAGATTGTCTTATCAGGGCTTGGCATAGTTGCACCCTGGAACAGCTGATGGGAGGAGTCAACTCAACTGAACTGAACCTTTTATGCGTTCCAAAAGAACCTTCAAACTGTCACTTTTTTCACACCAGCAGGTCCACAGATATGTAATTTACTAGAGATGGTGTGTGTGAAGGCGTGCTGTGACTTGACGGTTTACCCAAACACAAGTGGTTGTTTTTTTCCTCCTAGTGAGCTGCAGCTTAGAATGAAGATTGTAGTAACAAGTAGTTCTGTCTCTACCAGGTTGACTTTTTGCAGCAAAAGCTTCTCCTGAATGTGTTCAACAGCCAATTATGTACTCCCTCTGAGGAGAACGTGCGAGGTAGGTCCATCTACATGGTGTAAAAAATAGAAACCTCAGTACACAATCAAGTTTAAGATATTTGGGAATGTGTTCTTTAATATCTGAAATCCTTTATTTTTTCCAATACAAGGTGGTGCCTTCTCCCAGCAAGCTGTGTGGGGGAGTGTCCATGCCAGCCAATTTCCCTGGAGTCCGGTCTCATGGAGCTCCACAGGACACAGAAATGGATGTGGCTTGGCAGGAGTTGATGGCCATCACAGAGTTGCAGGTGATTGTAGCGTCATAAAACTAGGAACACACTTAATTGCAACATTCAAGATCACTTCAAAGATCATTAAACAACATACTGTATAAATAATTTAAGAAGTCCATTTTAACAAACAATATGAAAAATAATATTTGTAGAGACAGAAAACAAAATGTAAATTCATTTTTTAAAGATGCCCATCTCGCTGTATTTTATGGAGGTACAAACTTTTTTTCTTTGGTAGATGTATTTAAGGACCAATTTCTAATGGTTACTGGAATAAAAGAAATCTGCTCTTTTTCTGTACAACTTCTGTTGACACAAATTTGAGCAGCACTGTCCTATTTTCAAGGTTAAAACAAAATAAGAATTTTCAAGCAAACATATCAAAATAGCCAGCTTGGTTACAAAGCTGAAAAAAATACTTTAAGGACTTAGAGAGAACTATATTATCTGTCTGAAAAGAAATTAGCACATCACTAATATCTATATTGATTAAAATCCATATCTATCCATTTTTTAAACTTTTTTTTATAGTCAAACATGACAACAAACAACCTAATATTTTACAATAAAATTCTTAAATGTTTAGTAACTGAACATTATTTTGATCAATACATAATTCAGACTTAAAAATGTGTTTATAAAGCAAAATTAACATGACTTTGAAAAAAATGTACTTAAAATTAAATTGTAGACAATATGACAATGATAAAATGTTCTAAAAGAATGCCAGAGAGAAACCACAACATTATAGAAAATAACAGATTGTAGATAACAGATTCTCATTGGAAGAGTCCTCGGGCACAAAACTTAACCTACAACTTTATCACAAATGTCAGTATCCAATCGGCACAAAGCAAGGTTAGGAAAGACAAGTTTACTTGTATACCACATTTCATGTACAAGACCATTCAAAGTGCTTTACATAAAACATTAACAGCATTACAGCAGTGTGCAGGGGTAAAATTTATATTTTCATATTTATAATTTATAGTTAAATATATTTTTTTGTTGTAGCATTGAAATCTCCCAGTCTGGGATTAATCAAGTACATTCTGATTCTGAAATAGAAAATAAGAGGTATAATTTAAAATGAAAAACAAAGAGAGTAGGCAACAGAGAGCATTAGATTAAAATCAGTATTGATAAAGTTTCAAAATTTAAGCTTAAAATATGGGGTGCAGATTTGGACTTCTAAATAAAAGCTATTCAAATGCTACAGAGAACAGATGGGTCTCTAACTTGGATTTAAATAGACTGTATATTTCAGCTTATCTGAGGCTTTCTGGGAGTCCGTTCTAGACATTTGGAGCATTGAAGCCGAATCCAGCTTCTCCATGTCTGGTTCTAACTCTGATAAAAGACCGGATCCAGATGACCTGAGGGGTCTGGTAGGTTCATACAGAGTCAAAAGGTTACTGATGTATTTTGGTCCTAAACTGTTCGGCGCTTAATAGACCAGAGACAGAACGTGTCTGTCCAACCTCTAACGGATGGACAGGCAACCAGTGTAAAGACCTCAGAACTGTACTGATATGATACATTTTCTTGATCTTAGTGAGGACTCAAAATGGAAAGTAATAAATAAACTGCAGTTGTCCAATTGAATTTTTTAGGTAGACCTGTAAAGACAGTTACAATAATCAAACTGAATAAAGATGAAAGCATGGAAAATATATAAACAAACACACACACACATACGTGTGTATACATAATTGTCTGTGTATATATATATATATATGTAAAACTACTCCATGTTTTTATCTATATTCAGCTTGATTATTGTAACAGTTTGTGCCATTTCATGATGTAAAATGCAAACATTCTCAGGTAAGTCCCGCAACCTTGGTCCATTTGAGTGCTGGCAGGATGAAGAAATTGTAAAGGGTGACATACTGGATGTTGCTGCTGACCTCCTGTACTGTACAATAGTCATCCGTTTCAAAGTGACACATCTTTGAGAGTCCTTCATGGGCTACAGGTGGCAGGCTGAAGTGGGAGCAAATTCTGCTCAACAGCAGAACAGTTACAAAAAATATATAAAATAAAAATACAGTAATTGTTTTCAGTTAATTTGATGCTGTTAATGGGAAATGCTACATTTCTGCCAATTAGTTATAATTGGGTGTTTTTGTTACAGGAGTTTGAAGTACCAAGTGATGGCTCCTATGAATCAACACAGTATCAAACCATGCATCCCATGGCCCCTGCAGGGGAGTATGCCATGACTCAGTCCCATTCTGAACCGCCCCCTGCTGCTTGTGAGCTGAGCACTGCCGACACTTACGAAGGATGTTACACTGAAGAGGTGACAGCCTGCCATCGCCTGGGCAACACACAGTCAATGTATGGAAATTCAGAATATCAGCAGAGTCAAAGAATACCGCACGTCTCTTCTCAGCCATGTCTCATGAATATGTCAGGTACCACTTTAGGGCACAAGAGGACAAACAGCTCTCTCTCTCAAGGCTTAAGTCGGCACATGCTGTGGACTGCACTTAGTCAAAGTGTGCAGGCTCGTTCGACTGATGATCTGGAATCAGACTCTGGTCTGTCTTTGGGATCCAGTCCACCTTTAGCCTCCCCAGACAATCCTGTTGGTTGTGCACCAGGTTACCAGAATGTAGATACTGGCATTACATATAGTGATGGTGAGGCAGACAGCATGACTGAGCATGCAAGAAGGGGACACATCCATTATTCTACAGACTATCAGAATCAAACTCACTCATATTTACAATCAGGTGCACATACATCTTATTTTTCACCTCAACCCAGTTTTTCTCTCTCACAATCTTGTGCTTTGACATCTCTGTCAGTGAAACCGCAAGGTCCATCTGATCTATGCAATAATGGTACCATGACCAGCAGAGGGAGCTCACTGCACTTGTATGCAAAGCCACAAGGAGAAACTCCTACCCCTACACCACTGAGCAGAGATGAGAGACGAGCCGTGGCTTTGAAGATCCCCTTCCCTATGGATAAGATAATCAACCTACCTGTGGATGACTTCAACGAGCTCCTTACACAGTACACTCTGACAGATACTCAACTTGCACTGGTCAGAGACATCAGACGGAGAGGGAAAAACAAGGTGGCAGCTCAGAACTGCAGGAAGAGAAAGCTAGAGAGTATACTTCACCTTGAAAGAGAACTGAGCCAGCTGCAGGCCCAAAGGGAACACCTGGCACAGGAACGGCTCGAGTTCCAACGCAGCTTGGCTTTTGTCAAATGCCGCTTTACAGACCTCTATGCAGAAGTATTTTCTCACTTACGGGATGAAGATGGACAGCCTTACTCAATAGATGAATATTCTCTACAACAGACACCTGATGGTAAAATTTATCTGGTACCGCATACAATGGAAAAGAGGGATCAATGCTGAAAATTTGTATAACTTTTACACCAGTGTAAAAGTATTGTGCCAACATTGTGTATTTTTTTTTTTTTTGGTTTGTTCATTTGGTTATAACTTAACCTTTGTGTTTAAACATGCTATACATGTACAAAATGTCATGCTCCTTCAACTGATGGACAAAACTTTTTTATATAAAAATACTTTATTAAAAAAAGTTAAAAAAACACACTGCACTGCAGTCTTCATTCAAGTTTAAAATACTCCCGACATTAGCAATGGCGTTCATCAAACCTGTGAAGAAGAGAGATTGTTTTTAATGAAAAAAGCAAAATAAAAAAAAGTGTCAAAAGATGATGGAAGGTTTTGCTTTGTACCTGGACAGCCATTGTCACTGAAAGGAAGTCAGATTTTGGAGACCATTTTGATATTTCCTGCAAAGCAGAAAGCCAACATAAGTAAAGAAAAACACTCTTTAGTAATGTGATTTTGTATTAATTGCATGCAACATGTTGGACCTCTACGTACAATTACAGAGGCCAATTTTACCGTCAACATAGGTGCAAGTCAAAACTTTGTTACTGTTATGCCATTATTGGGCTAAATAACTCACTACCAGCTAAAAGGTAAAAGCAAGATATACCATCAGTAGTTGAGAAGTCTGGTCTTACCTACAGACAGCATTTAAGTCTGTTCGTAGCTGCTGCCTGCTAGAATCAGGTCTCTGTTCTCACTCTCCCCTGCTTCAATGATCCTGGCGACGGTTTTGCTACTTCTCTCCCTCAGCTTGCTCCATGGCTAGCCTCAAAGACTTTGCATGTAAGCTAGCATCCTCCAGTTCAGCTTTGCGGAAATCAGTGTAGCGTCTGTACCAAGTGATGGGCTCTTTATGAAGATAGCATTTGTGCACCACTTCACACTCAACAAGTATTGTTGATACTGGGAAATTGGCTTTTCCAGATTCCTCATCGTTTAAAAACAAAATTAAAAAAAATATGACTCTTGCCCCCATTTTACAAGGCACCTAACAGTGAACCCTCCCTCGCCCAAACCACTAAAGAAGCTAACGAGACTTTTAAAAAAACAAAACTGAAAGGTGGTTTATTTCAGATTGATTTGATGCAGTTACAAATAAAAACCAGACTTAAAGATAAACATAAAACCCTCATTGGAATGCTTGCTTTCCAGAAATACATTTGAAAGAAAAACAGGTGACAGAAAGTTTAAATGAAGGCCCTCCATGATTTATCTACAGTACATCTCTTCTTGTAGCAGCTGTAACCTGCCACAACTGTTTGGCTGAGCAGATTTAGGAGGTAAACCTGCAGCTGCCCTGTCACTTCGCTTGCTCTCCTCTCCTTGCTCTCCTCTCCTAAGTACTCAGTCCTGTTGAACAATATGGAACAACATTGTTAACTGTGCACTGACTTTGTATGACCTGACATCCAGAGTGAATTTGTTTAAAAGTTATCTACACTTAATGATTCCTAACAATGATAAACTCTGGTTTTATAACAATATCTGTGCAGGCATGCCTGCCGATGCTTACCATTTCAGATCTCAAAAACGCCCTGGACGGCCATAGCCACCAGGATTGTTTGAGCCACCTCCATAGCCACCTGAAAGTATAATATAAAAAGAACTTACTCACCTGCTAAAATTGCCAGTAAATAGTACTTGTGTCATCTCTTGATGACTTACCAAAGTTCCTGCCACCACCACCGCCGCCGCCACCACCACCGCCGCCGCCACCGAAGTTGTTCTTCATTGGGCCGAAGTTGGAAGCCTGGGGGTCGTAGTGGCCCATGTTGTTGTAGTTATTGCCGCCACCACCACCTCCACCACAATTGCCTAGAAGAATATAAACCAGTCAACACGGTAGCCTAGATTTTAATACAGAGCAAGACTGAGCAAGTCCTCCATTTTTTTTACCATAGCCATTGCTGTCATAACCGTTTCCTCCGTAACCTCCTCCGCCGCCGCCACCACCACCGCCGCCACCACCACCCTGGTTGTAACCCTGGTTATACCCACGGTTTCCACCATTGTTATATCCGCCAGGACCACCAGGGCCACCGCCTCCATAACCTAATAAAAATAAAAGTTACCATCTACAGAACCAAAATAAACTTTTTTTAAAACATACATAGACAGATTATTCCGTGAACTTACCGCCATCACCTCCATTGCAATTGTAGGGCCCATCTCCATACCGGCCACCCCTGCCTCCTAAATAATGAGCAAAATCTTTAAAAGTCTAGAAAAGTCTGACAAATCCATTAACCACACAACCTGCACAGATCATACCTTGGTTGAAGCCTCTGTCATAATCATATGGCCTTCCCCCACTGCTGCGACCGCCTCTCATTCCCATTCCAGCACTCTGCATTTCCTGTTTGGTGAGGGCCTTCCTCACTTCACAATTGTGAGAGTTGATTGTGTGGTATTTCTGGACTGTGAGAGAAAAGACGTTTTATCAATTACCACAACTACATTAACAGAAGAAGTCTCACAAATTCTATGGAGTGCAACATTTGTACTTACTGACAATCCTGTCGACTGAATCATGGTCATCAAAAGTTACGAATGCAAAGCCCCTCTTTTTTCCAGTGTTACGGTCAGTCATGATATCAATAACCTCAATTTTCCCAAACTGCCCAAAGTAATCTCGCAGATGGGATTCTTCTGTATCTTCTTTAATACCGCCAACAAAGATCTTCTTCACGGTTATATGAGCGCCTGGGCGGTTCGAGTCCTAATAAATCAGACATTTGTTTTAGCAACATTGTAAATTGGCGTCTTGTTTAGATCCCTACATACAAGTAAAATAAGCACACTTAATTTCTTATGGTATTGTATAAGTTATTTAACATACCTCTCGGGAAACTGCACGTTTAGGCTCTACAACTCTCCCATCCACCTTGTGAGGGCGTGCAGACATAGCAGCATCAACTTCCTGTACTGATGAGTATGTTACAAAGCCAAAACCCCTGGATCTCTTGCTGTTTGGGTCCCTCATGACCTAAAGAGCAAAGTATTGATTATTAACTGAAAATTCAAATCAAATTCTTACTTTAATTCTCACAATGCAGATTAATATGCAACTAAATTAACCTTACCACGCAATCTGTAAGGGTCCCCCATTGTTCAAAGTGAGCACGCAAGCTTTCGTCTGTTGTCTCGAAGCTCAGGCCTCCAATAAACAGCTTGCGGAGCTGCTCTGGCTCACGTGGGACCTACACAACAGAACAAGCAAGACATAAACGTCGGAATAGCCGGGAAAATGCAAAACATTAACATCTTCAATAGCAAGATCTGCAATAACCACAGAGGTATAACATTTTCCACTCTGCGCCATACACCAAAAATCAGGGGAGGGTGGAGAGAGACATCGCCGCCATTAACATTAGCTCGCCAGTTAGATCATGTTACATACTTCCATATTGAAAACCTTTAAAAAAGACTTAACCCCAAGTACATGTATGCAAATGCAATTAGTAAATGATGACTAACAACAAATGTCGAGGGATGTTCTTGTCATAAAAAGATCACTACGAGAACAAAAGGCCACGAGGCCCAGTTGCTATAAAATGGCGGCTTTACAACGCAGGATACACTGCAGCTGCGACAACAACGCAGCTCAAATTAAGTATCCAAAGGACTGCTCGCTTCCGATTTTTAAGCTGTTTTAACATTAAATATTTGAACTTAATGTACAAGTTAGCATCCCCAGAGCAATACTCACGTCTTTCGACATCTTACAGATGGATCGTTGAAGATTCCTTGTGTAACAACCTAAAGAGCAGCGATATGCGTCAGCCGAGACCAGACTGCTAGTCAACAGTACAATAAATAGGGACGGACGCGCCTTTGCACGCACCAATTGGTCAGTAGTTCCCGCTGCAGTCCAACGTCATCGGTGGTAGAATCTTGATTGGTCTAAACTCGATCAGTCACTGTTAATATCCAATCACCTGGTGGAAAGCGTGCACGTCAACGATTTAAATAAAAAGAGAGATAGAGAAAAGGTTACGTGTGTGATAAGACATTTCATGAATATTCATTTAAATATGGCTCCATTGGGAAAAACACAACAACAAAAGAAACCCCACAGTAAACACAAAAACATTACTACAGTTCTACCGAGTGAAACCACAACAAAAATCTCTGGTTTTAACAGTTGTATGTCATTCCTAGATTAACCTGATCTTTGAATTTTTGATGGAATCATTAAAGAAGAAAAAATAAATAAATAAAAAAGACAAATATCCATGGCCAGATGAACGGTCTTAACATGGCTTTGGGCCTTGACCAAAAAAGTCAAGTTCCTCTGAGTCTTAAGGTGCAGACCATGACACAAAGACATGAAGGGATGGGTGTGATACACATTATAGATAAAACCTCAGAAGAAACAATACCTTAAACAAAACAAAAAAACTCACACTAATAAGTAAAAAAAAAAAAGCTAAATTGCCAGGGTTTGACATCCGAATACTGAATACACTAAATGGTCAACTAGTTGAAAAATGTAAAAGAAATGCCATTCAACAAAATGAACTAAGATTAAGCAAAAGATTGGCATAACACCGCTTACACACAACAACGCCTTATATCTGCATTTATTCTGCCGATTTTGATCTCATAGGCGATTCGGCCCATTTTTGGAGCATTAGTCAACCCTCTGCGGGCATTAGTTTAATATGGAATCAATGTTTAATATGGGTTTTCTTTATACATGCACTTTAGAATATAAATGTTTATTGCGATACATAGCTCACGGGGCTGAGTTAAAATCACAGACTGTGATTTTAACTGATTCACAGTAAAGACATGTTAACAAACCAAATCTGTGGGTTATCAGCTGACCAGAGGGGCGGATACATTCATTGTGCGCCTTTAACGCGCGCTTTTTGCGCACATCACCTTTATGTGATTTAGGCTAAATGCTAAGGTAGCATCAGCGTTGGCCTCATACACCGCAGGTACACAATAGACGGGAGTTATCGTCGTGGTTAACGACTCAAAACCGGCGGTCTATACATCCGGAGGGTAAGAAATAATTAATTTAAGAGTGTTCTTTATGTTGGTGTAAGTATCAATTAGTGGTTTGGAATCTAAAGTTAGCAGGTTTGCTTTAGCGTTAGCTTGTTGGCTACCTGCTTTAGCAAGTTTGCGTGTGATTAGCACAGTACAAAATCATTTGTTCATTGCTATGTGCACTTCATACGTATTTTTGAAACATTATTTGATCTATTATCATTTTTAGTGTAGTGTTATTGAGGGATTTTAGATGGATTTTTTGATTTTGAGTATTTTTATTGTTTTGTCAAGCATGTAGCAGATTGCATTGACGACAATGCAGCGATGCCTTTCCTTGATATACGATAGCCACGTTGCTAACGCTGGCTTGTGTTTAAGGTTACCGACCAGCAACTAGTGCCGTTTCTAAGTTAACTGCATGTGGCCAAAAGTATAATCGTTAAATGTGTAGGTATGTGCATATGCATACTGGGAAAATGATAATCGCAGTTTTCTTTTAGCGTTGGTCTCTGCCGTTTCCTTTTGAACAGGGAAGTGCCATCGGCCTGTGACAGCGTGTTGTTAAACACCAAACTTTGCTATGGGCAAAAAGTCTCGCGAAGAGGAGTCCTCATCCTCTGATGAGGAAGAATATGTTGTGGAAAAGGTGCTGGATCGGAGAGTGGTAAAAGGCAGGGTTGAATTCTACCTGAAGTGGAAAGGCTACTCTGAGTAAGTAGAAGCTGAATTCTTAGTCCTCTGAGAGTACTTAAATTCAGAAACCTGAATCTGTATACCTTAAAGTCATTGAAGAACAGGAAGATGGCATTGTAGTGAACATAGTTTTTCAAGGCAGTGTGTGCGGTAAGGTTTGGTATCTTAATGTTCTTGGTTTTTGTTCAGTGTTATATTCAGGGCTATTTTGACAGCATCAGTACTGACTTTTTCCTTTTGTGTGATCCTTTTTCAGTAAGCACAACACGTGGGAGCCAGAGAAGAATCTAGACTGCCCTGAACTTATTTCAGAATTCATGAAGACCTACAAGAAGAGTAGTAGTGGAAGCGCCACACCTAGCAGCGGGGGCAGCAAATCAAACACGACCCCATCAGGACGCTCCAAAGATTCCAGTAGCTCAAAGAAGAGGGGCTCTGATGATGAGGAAGAGGGTGCAAGTAAGCCCAAAAAGAAGAAAGAAGTAAGTATTATGTTGGAGATGTGAAAATATGCAGAATTTGTCTGTTTTTAAATGACATGACATCTAGAATAATTGATTTGCAGTGGTTTTGTTCTTTTTGAAAAAATACTTGCTGTTAACTCAGAACATAGTGTAATATCAGTTTCAAATCTCCCAGCCTTCATTTCTTCAGATCTCAAAGGCTCAAAATTTGTAAAAAAAATAAAGCATGTTGATGTCTTAGCATATCAGGTTGAATTTTGTAATTGCAGCGGCTGCTTTGTATAAATTCAGAAATTTACATGGCAACAGATATGTAACAAGTATTTATTAAATGTTCCCCACATTCATGTTTATAAGTGTTTTTCTTTGTTTTCACTTAGGATGAAATTCTTGTTGCACGTGGCTTTGAGAGAGGACTTGAGCCAGAGAAGATCATCGGAGCAACTGATTCGTGTGGAGACCTAATGTTCCTAATGAAGTGGTAGGTTTTTGTCCTTCTGATGAGTTGTTATTGAATATGACAGTATTTGACTCTAGATTTTCTGGTGTGGCATTGTTGCCCCCTCTGATTTCTGTGTGTCAACCTTTGGTGTTGTGCAGCAGTTTTACTCTGTTCTACCACTGGCTGCAAGATGATTAAAGATGATTCTTAGGAATCATGCCATAGCCTAGCAGTCCATTCATATATGAGTAAGTTGCACCATAAAACATTTTGTAACCAGACATCATCTGAATGGATGTCTGAAGTATCTTACCACTCTTTATTGCACCCCTCGATACTATTTTTGATACTACAGAGTAGGGGAGGGCTTTAAAAAAATCAGTCAGAACACAACATAAATCACAACATAAGAGAAAAAAAGAACTGCCTCTAGCACTACAAAGCAACACCTGTGTCCAACTGGACTCAGCAGTCTGACTAGCACTGAATTATGATGTCCCCTCCTGTTTATTCCTTGCTTGTGTTGTTGTCACTCTCAGGCGTAAGTTGCTTTTTGAGAAAAAAGCATCTGCTAAATGACTAGAATAAATTTTAGAATCGATTTTAGTATCTGATGTTTTTTTATTTTATTTTTTTACAACAGTTACTCCTACAGAGTTGCATACAGTAGGTTACATCCCATTCTCAGTGGCTGTAGTTTAAAAAACAAACGGTATCTAAAACCTCATTGGCTCAGAAACTTATGTACCATGTAGTGCTTTAATATTTTGAATTGCAGATGGGACATACCACTGTACAATAGAAAAGTTCATTATCACTTGCTTTGAATGACACATTTTCACTTTCTTTTTAAGCAGAAAAAAAGAATTTATAAAAGAATTGAGACAGTAAGGATGAATTTACACCAGAACAATCTGGGGGACTGTTCAATTGGACAGGGAATACCAGGAAATTTTGCATCTTTTTTTGGTTTGGTTTGCTTTATTCTGCAATTTACTCACCTGGACAACATCGCACGGTTACAAGAATTCCTCACTTGGTTTGATATACCCCAAAGCAACCACCGACTATCCTAAAAATCTGGCTCAATTGGCCAGCTCTGAAAGCAACTTGTTCACTGCAAGTAAACAATGGAGCAACACCAAATTTAAGCAGTTTTGGGGTTTCTGTTTTTACTTTGGTATTCACACCTAATATGATTTTCACCACAATCTGTCTATTATAATCTGCAGGAGAGGCAGCAAGATAGCCAGAACATTGTACTACTATGTGCCTTATATCACTTCCTATCTTTGGTTCACTGGATGGTCCGCTTCAAGCTGCAAGGGAACAGCACCAGGGTTCACTTGCAAGAGAACTGAGACCCCTGGTTTTCATTCAGACTAGAGTTTGTGTCTTTGCGCAATCCCCCCAGAGTGTGACTGCTCGTGCACAATACTCCAAACAAACCGTACTAAACTGCCAGATCCAGCAAAACCTAATGAAATGCATTTACATTAAAGGCAACTTTGCTTTACTGCGTAATGTAAATTCTGTTTGGTCCCGAACATGGCAACGTATTATTGATATTATGCAGAGAAGTGCAGAAAATACAATGTTTGACTTATCTCTTGCAGGAAAGATTCTGATGAGGCGGATCTTGTGCTTGCAAAGGAGGCCAATCATAAGTGCCCTCAGATTGTCATAGCCTTCTACGAGGAACGTCTCACCTGGCACGAAGACAGTGACAAGAAGGAGAAGGATGCTGTCAGTGCGTGAGTGCATCACCTCAGGAGGAAACCTCCACTGCAGGGAAACCTTGAGTCAGACTTTTTTTATTTTTTTTCTTCTTTTTTTTTTTCTTCTTTTTTTCCACACCCAAAAACTCTCATCCCTCACCTCTACCATGTCTAAAAATGACATGAAAGCAGTGGACATGGTTGTTGTTTTGTTTTTTTCCCCAATCATGCCCTATTGGAGCACAATGACCCAGATTACTGCGAAGGATCCATCAAATAAAGAAGCTGTAGTGGCCATGGGTGATATGCTATTGGGGAAAGTTTCTACTGTTTTGTCTTTGTATTATTGACCTTTTTAAAATCTTAACACATATTTTAGTGCTTACAGGATACGATTATATCAGAAAGGAATTTGCAAAAAATGAAATCCAGTGGCCATCTGTTAAAATTCAGAGTGACTCAGATTCAGTACAAACTGTATTAACTGTTAAACTCTTATCCTAAAGTCGTTACAAACGTTGCACCTCTTTCCTACTATAGAACAGAGGCTAAGGCCATAGTATTGATATCCAGGAAGGAAGCAACCACCACAGCATTTTCCTTACTGCATAATCACTTCCTTTTTAAAAAATGTTTTATCTTGTAGATTCCCTCCCCCCCTTTACTTTGTCTGTCAGGATAACTGTAAAATTGAAAATTTTACGGAAGACAAGATGGCTATTTCCCCATTATGTAGTTATTTCCTCGTGGATTGGTTTTTTTTTCTTCTTTTTTTGTAATGTTTGTTTCAAACTTTTTATGAATGTGATGTTTTTCATTTCTTTACACTATCACCAGTTAAAGGAAAAGACAATAAAGTATGCTTTGCTCAGCTTTGTTCTATCTCATTTTAACTGAAGTGTTGATTCTAGTTTTCATGGGTTTGACAATCTTCACTGTATCCGCATGAGATGAAGCCAGCATTCACAGCAATTATTGCGGCCTGCCACCTTCTGGTGGCAAAAAGTAAACCACCTTGAGTGTAACCAATCTTTATGGCATAGTTATCATTTGTTTGTGAGTTAACTAACTTTTTATAAAGAAAAAAAAAAGTAATCAAGCGGAAAAATTTACTTGCATGTCTGGGCATTTGTTCTCAATATTAATGTTTCTAATTGGGTAAGTCATCTTTTGTGATGGCTTTAAAACTTTTGGGACCTGAAAAGTTGCAGTCAATTTTTACATACAGGATAAATGTTAGTTTTGTAGTTTGATCTGTTGTGCTCCAGCATGGACTATTTGGACCAATTCTTCAGTGTAAGCAGACTGCATTTCAATGGGGGGGGTGTTTTGTGAATGAAGGCTAATCTCTTCTTACATGCATACAGATCATGAGGTGTGCTCTTTGGTATCGGTTATAATTTTGGTGTCATTTCCTTTTCATTAAAAATGCTTTGTTCCTAATTTTTGCCAGTGCCGAATTTTTAAAAAGTAGACTATTTCTTGTGTGAAAGAAATGTTGCAAGTACGTGTACAGTAGCACCCTTTAATAAACATTTTCAATGTTAAAGTTGTCACTTGGCTTTTGTTTCAGTGTGAAAAGGATATTTTTCAAAGGGCATGAAATGACCCTGCATGCAGCTGAGGAAAATCACTGAATTGAAGATGTGTAATAGAAGGCACTCCTTCGCTAAAATAGTTTGTCAAATTCGAAGGAAAAACTATTTATCGGGACAAAAAGAAAACTTAAGTCAGCCATTGTAAAGTAGGGTATTCTCAGTCAAGATTTTCATTAAAATTGAGAGGATTTTTTCCCCCATAAATGTTTGAAGGGTACTGACTGCTATTACCCAGCAGATGGTGCTGTTTACTCATGCCACTGCAGATGTGTGCATTTGTATCCCTGCTGTTATAAGATGTCCAAAGGAAAAGGATGGTTTCTCATTATAGAAAGTCATGAATATGAGTTTTGCTTTATTTGAATAATTTTGATGAGCAAGGATTAAACTTCTGTTAAGTATTAACCTACACATAAACTGTCTAATTTAATGTAAACTGGTAGTTTTTTTTTAAATTTATTTTTTTAAGTAACACAAGGAATAAAAATTTAAGTTGGGCTTTTTCCATTAGTAGTTAAATTTTGGGATGGTCATTAATGTAAGATTGAGGCATGGATATGAGAGAAGACAGAGATGGAGAATGACTCAGAAATGTTGGATGTGAACCAGTAGGTCATTATGGTTCATGCATGGCTGGTTCCAGAGCAGCTGAGTCAATGATGGAGTGTTGCAAAAATATCAATGACTGAAAGCATCACAGCTTGAATAGCAAACTCCATACTGAGAAAATGTGTTGTTGTAATACACGGGGAATTGATGTATTCTCAACTTGAAATAACAAAGAAGGAAAAAAAACACCAACTGATCTTGACAAGAAAAGAAGGAAAAAAGAAAACAGATTTTGAAATACATTTCAATCTGTCCAATATTTTTTTTTTCTTTTTTTTTAAAGAATCACTTTTGGGGTGATTTGGGGAGATCCTCATGTAAGATCACTGAGGGCTACAGGGAGGGTTGAGTTTTGTCTCTCACCACCATCTTTTTCTTTCTTTCTGCCTTTTATAGCAATTCTCTTTGACATGCACATGCACACACATCTGCACAGTGCTGCTGGGCTACGTCGAAAGTGATGGAATTTTTCCTACCAAAAGGCTTTTACACTCCAAATGGAATGCAAAGGTCACTAGTAAATATCCAGCCCTTGGGACCATTAAGCTGGGCAAAGGGAGAGAGCAGTAGGCTGTTTTATGGAGCCTGGTGCTGTCTGCTGACAAACCCGGGCCAGAAGGTTTGTTTGGGAGAGCCGCTGTGGCACTCATGGGAGTTCTGCCAGTGACATGCGTGGCAAATACAGATGTAGATGCACTTCTCGTATGTGATATATGGGAATACAGAATAAAGTATCATTGGAGCTAAGAATATAGAGTAAAATCAGATTTTAACCATGTGATGGTATTTAAGATGTGCTTTATATGAGGGCGATTTACATGAGAGCTATCTGTGCCATTTTTCCTTAGAGGTGTTAGCCTTTTTAGCACAAACTGAGAGATTTTTGACATTGCATTGAACTATCACTTGATGTTTTCTTTATGTACCTATAAATTCAACACTCTTAAGTTATGTGTGTCTCGGAAAGTGTGTTGTAATTATGTGTTGCCATACATTTATTTATTTATTTATTCTCAACAGCCTCTTTGCACTTCAAACATACTCACCCTTACTAGTAATATTAGTGCAAATGAGTTCCACAGGGCATTGCCCACAGCAGAGGTGAGTCGTCTTGCAGCACATTATACCAAACGAGTGCCGGGGGAGCTACTGTGCAGCTGTGGTGAGGGAAAGGACTGCCGCAGTGGGTCTAATCAGAGTTGCAGTTTGCTCAAGGATACCACTAAAACAAACAAATAAATATGCCCTCATAGTGATGATGTAAATGCAAGGTACTGTGCACCAAAAAAAAAAAGATTGACAGACGTGAGAGAAACTGTAGAAATTGAGAAAAAGTGTTCTAAGTCTTAAGTATCACATCGGGATGTAATTTGATGTCCCTTTTTTCTTCTTGTTTTATCTGATCATGTAAGCACAGCTGCCAAACAGCTGTGTCTCCTTTTCCTTGTTGCAATCAGATAAAAATGTCTGCAGTGACAACTGGCTCATCATCTCTCTGCACAGAGCACTGATCTGTGTGAAGGTGATTGCGACGTAATGCTCTAATTTGTGTGGCTATCACACTTAATGTGCAGTAAAGCACCATAGACAAAGCCTCAACATTCTAAATGCCCCCCCCCCCTTGTGCGCCACATCTCCCACTGCCAACCTTCTGCAGGCTGTGTTTCCCCTTCAACACAACCACCTCACCCTCCTCTCCGACACTCCTCCCTTCATCTCCTCTCCCCACCAGGGGGGAAGAGTTATAGCTGCCATAAAAGGCAGGTAATGCATTGTTAACTAATTCTGTCTGCTCAGAGCTGATATATCCTCCGCTCTAAATCTCTGTGCTTCCAATAAAATGCAAATGCTAATGCTTGCCCTCCATGAGCTGATATCATTTTTAACAGGCCAGAGGTAAATGCTAGAGAGGGGTGGGGTGGGCCAGAGATAGTGACACAGTGGGGCTTTCAGCTTTCATTGTACATTTTGTCATAAAGGAGACCTCAAGACCTGCACCACATACCACCCGACCAAGCAGCTGGTTGCAGGTATGCATACAAAACTACATCATTATCAAATCTACAGCAATACATATCTGATGGATCAGTGGAGAATGGGTATCAGAAGTACTGCGTTAAAACTGTTATTGATAAACCAGGACTAAGTGCTTTCCAGTCAGTACTCATTCACTATCAAATAACAGAAGCCAATTTGCCTTAGGATGTAATGTATCATATTTCCATGTTAATAGTAGTGTCACACTTCGTGTAACCTTGGGCTTCTAAATATTGATCCAATTCTAGATTTTCAATTATCCTGTGCCGTTTTTCTGCCATCTGGTAAGGACCAGTGATTTGTGCTCCTTCATATCTGGAGGCTTGTCTTGTAATTAGACCATAAATTAATTTGCAGAGAAGAGAGAGCACAAAAAGATTGAAGGCATTAAGTAAGTCTGTGGCGGTTGGAGACAGAAAATCATAGGAAACCACAGCACAGTATTTTATTTACTAGAATAAGATAATTGGATTACAAATTCCAACACCATAACTTTTTTTTCAGGCATGTGCCACTTGTTTTCCTTTCAACTATTTAAAACCATGCTGCTAATGATTTCTTGCAAGTCACTTCATCAATACATGACCAGAAATCATCCAATGACATAATTACACCTAATTGCTTGCCGTGCAACAGCAAAATGATTAGGAAAAATTGGGTACATTAGTGTCAAAATGCGTGTGAAACTTAGCTGTAGAATTTGCTGTAAATCCATCAGTGGATTTAAAATTAGCCCCCATGAAGGCACACAACAACTGTGCACTTAAAACCAAGCTCTTATTCACAGCATAGCTCAAGTGGAGGTCCTAAAAAAAAAACCCAATCCATCTTTATTGATTTTAAATTGGTAGTATAGCTCTTCTTCAAGATTGGCTCATTGTCCCCTACTGCTAAATTGCACATAGTGACTGGAAGTGTCACTGCACAGTGTTTGAGCACGACAGCAAATGCTCTTTTTGCCATGTGGAAATTCACATTAGACAAGCCTAAGTTGCTCGCTTAAAGCAATTAAGAGAAAAATAACATCACAGAATGGGCCTTTTCTTGTTGCACAAAATGTTAAATCAGCAGGCTATGTGTTTAAACACTGTGTACAGACATAATGAGGAAGACTAGCGTGGTAGTTTCTAGGAGGAAAATTGCGTTGGTGTACCTGCTCTTGATACCTTGGGTGTTGTTAAGTGAGGCCACAGCTGCCAGTGTGCTCTGATCATATCTTGTGGGGCTTGGAAGGCAAGGTCAACCACCACAGAGTCCACCTGCTCCCCCATTGTGCAGCCCCTCAGCCCCGGCCTCTGAGAGGAAACACGCCTGACTGCTGTGCTGGTACAGACAGCATGTGTCCCTGAATTTATGACGGCGACTTATTGGCGGCCTTTTACGTTAAAAGTCATCTTGAGTTTCCCCAGTCTGGCTGTATGTGTGGTGAGCGTTAATCCATTAACATTCAGAGCAGACACGTACAGATGCTGGCTTCCTGCCAGCCCTGAGCTCTGACAGTCTTTTTGACCCACCACTGACCACAACATTCTCCTGCCTATACTCCCAGCCACAGCCAGCCTTGACATAATGCGGGGCCATAAACTATCTAATGTTACACTGTATATTAATGTGAAGTATTATACGCTTGAGGTACAATATGCAGGGCTTACAACCAAGTGAGAAAAGTCCAGCTGCGACAGAGTCATTCTGTCATTTGAGGAAAGACTCACATCTGTCTCCTGCACAACCCCACACTTCTTTCATTTGAATTGTAAGATGCCTAATGAACATTAAGTTTCGGTTCTTTCTATTTCCATCAGGGATTATAGTAAAGAGACGCTATGAAATCCCTTGGATTTTTTATAGTGGTATTTATTTCAACAGGAGATGGAGATTCATATCAACTGATCCATTAGGAATAGTTCTGGCAGAAGTTGAAATGCTGCAAGGCTTACACAGGCCTCAGAATAGAGAGCTTTCAACAGCATGGTCTGCACTGCCGCTCGAGGTGGCTCCTGAACTGATTACAATTTTAGTGTCTTATGAAGCCTTGATAAATACTTTATAACACCATGCTGCATAACAAATCTAACACATAAAAGATGGCATAGATGTTACTCCACACAGGATAAAGGGGCTCTTGACAGGTTCTTGAATAGTTTTTATAATTCAATATTACAACCACCATCCTTATAAGAGCCCTGTCATCTCTTATGGCCTGTAGAATATATGTTAAACACACATTCAAGGTCTATTAGTCTAGTCCATTATACTGATTAGAAGTACACAAATTTGTAATAAAACTTTGTGAAATAGAGGAGGATGGTCTGCATGCTGATTCATGACTCAATCTTGGTGAAATATAACGTGTCTAAGATATCATACCTCTGAGGGCGCAGCAATACAAGCTTTTACTTGCATGATCTGTGACACATGTGGCCCACTTTATCCAAACAGCACATGTCTAAACATTGAGTCCTTCATTTCCAGCTGCTGGCTGGCCAGAAATAAACCCCAACACAGCAGTGTGAGGGATGGGGGTGGGGTGGGGGGCAGTGGATGTGAAGGAATCTGGGAAGCAGAGCAGACCAAACAGATGTCGTTCCACAACACAGACACCACCACCTTCTACTTTTACTTCCCTGATCTCCTAAGTCACTCCACTAACTTACCTATCAGATCATCTTTCTGAATCGTCCTCTTTCTATCACCCCTTACCCTCTTCCCTCCATGCAATTTCACCACACTTGTGTTGCCTGGTTTAAAATCTGTTCACCATGCACCAAACTGCCTTTTACATAAGCATTATTGGAAGGTTTATTGGTACATTTTAACACAGAGTTTTATTCTTTCTAACCACACAGAGGTTATTAGAGGAAGACGAGCAGGAAGAAGAAAGAGTGGATCATGTGTTTCCACTTTTGACCTCTCTGCATTGGCATGTACACACCTGGTTCAGTTTAGAATGCTGTTTGTGTGGAATAGCTGCCGGCTAGTGGTTTCATATGGGGAGTGGAGGTTTAAAAGTTTACACAACAAACTCTCTCAAAGGTTAGTTTGTGTGTTTTTTCAGATATGAGTTGCCATGCCAGCAGTGTCATATAATTAGATCAATGTTGCCACAATCAAAGACTTGTATTATTGTTAAGGCAGGTAACCATTTCATAAGCATCCAATTTGAAACCTGAACTTTAATGTTCTTAATGAAATGAAAGTTTGTGTCAACTTTTAACAGGCAGAGAAAAATAACCTTTGATCATTTTTGTTGGGAAAGCTACATTACTTAAGAATGATATCTTTAAAAGCATATTTTATCCCAAACTATGTGAAAATGCATGTCAGATGTGTTGCCTTGATTATGGGAAGGGCAAATCACGGCCACCTAAGACTCTGAGCTGCTCATCTGTTTCCTATTGGAGGAAGTGAGGCTGGCAGGAAGGCAGGGGCAATAGATGAAGGCAGGCTGGAATAGAAAGATGGTAAATGGAGACCTAAGAGGTAAAGAAACAGGAAATGACTGTGTGACCCACTGGGCCCACTTACAACCTTGCCAGAACCCCCTGGCCACAGCCAACTTACTGCGCCAGCAGTTTCCATCACCTGCTGCTTCTGGTTCCTATGCATAAATCCAGGTGTTCCTAAATAAAGCTCTCTTTCTCCAGGAGCCACAGGGCGTCAGAGGGGCTATACCAAAACAGAGAAGTGCTGCCTCCTTGTGAGAGCATGGAAAATTCTGCTTCAAATGCTAGAAAGAGCAGAGCAGGGGATGTCTGGCAATCCCCTGATAATTCTAAGCTCCATTTCATTATTTCTGTCTTCTAATTAAATGATACAGGCCCACTCAATTTAATGTTGCTGCATCTTTTTATTGTTGTTTCCTACCTGCTTTTAATAATATAACACTAATCCACTGGGATGGAGAACATCGGCCCTTCCAGCTCCTCACTGCCCCCTGGCAAGCTAAATGGGCGCTGCAGCCCTGAGCTGATAAACCTAGAAATCATTTCAGACTGCAGCCAGAGCTCTTTACAGTACCTTCAGCGCTCCCTGGTGATGGATTAATGCACTGTTGTTGTCATTTTATTGCCATTTTATTGCCCTGGTGCAATTTACTAGGCTTTATGTGCCTCTGCTGTCCGGCAAAGCAACGCGCAGGCGCAGAAGACCGACATTCCGAAACAAAGGCCACCTCTTCCCCAGGACTGCGCATGTGCGCGACACAAACTCCCCTTACACAAGGCATTAACACACACACACACACACACACACACACACACACACACACAAAGAGCCATGCACGCACACAAACCCATACAATCTAAATCAAAAAACGCGATTCATTTGAGCACAAGCAGGGTGCTAAACAAGTGAGCTGATGAAAGCCTGAGTAGTGAATCTTTCAGCCATCTGATGGACTTCCCACCTCACTGCTGTGTTTCACTCTCACCACCTGAGGGCAACATCACTCACTCGGCCTGCAGCTGCAGCCTGACGCATTGGCACTCAGTCTTTAAATAATGTGATGTATTATGTATTTGTCTCTGTTCTTTAGAGATGATCTCTATTGCGAGAACTGCAGCATCTAAGCTGGCGTTATTGTAGTTTCACTACCACAAAACAAATACTGAATCTATGTGCTAGTTTGTTTTGTATTCACGACAGAATAGTGCTATAAATGGAGAATTTTGACATTTTAAAATTATATTAAAGGTTTTCATCTTTACAACGGCCCATTTTAAAACGCACAAACACAACAAAAGCCATTTCACGTGTTATTGCTACACCGGTTTAGAGTAATCAGATCCACCCACAGGCGCACGGCACAGCTGCTGATCTGAGGTCGTTGTTGTAACATGTGGAGAAGCCTTGTAATATCTTCTGCCAAACCATCATCACTGTCATGCTGTGTGGAAAACACCCATATACTTACAGCCAACTGATTCTGGCTGATAAAGCTTCTTGATTTGCATTTTATGTCTTGAGCTTTGGTATAAATATGTTTTTAAAACTGTTATTTAGAATCCATGTGAAATATAAGCCTAATACACACAAAACGCTGTATTTTTTGTTACTGTAATTGTAAATGTGGTGTTATATGTTGAATGTAAAATTCTTATTTTTTTAAAGATAGCAACCACATATACAAATAGTAAGTCATTAAATTTGTGTATGTGATACTTGCAGGAAGCATCCACCAGAGGGAGCACAGATGCTGTCAAATTGAAGACAGCCAAAAGACAGAGCTATACTACAACTATAATTATTAAAAGCACCCACCTTGTATTATCTGAGTTGCAAGTAGGCTAATTACCATTTCAAATGCATATGCTGCGACAAATATTTTTCAGATGCCTCCAAGTTTTTTTCGTTGACCATCAAGTATTTGGCTTTATGCCGGTGTGCTTTTTTTTTGCTCGGCTTTTTCATATTTTGAGTTTAAAGTCCAGTGTTTGTAAGGACCTGTAACCTCAGAGTCTCTCACGCTCTGAGGGGCTGCTGATCCATCACTCTTAATGGAAGAGGATAAGTTTCAGCCAGAGAAAGAGAAAAACAGACAAAAGCAGGACGATTTATGACGGACGTCGAAGCGCAACTCCTGGCTGTGGGCCTTGATCTGAGCTGGGCTGTGGCTAGGTTAGTCTTGGTTATGCCTTGGGCCAGGGTCATCCCCGTACACACACACAACATTCACACACATATAGCCTATACATTACTCTAAATCCACATCACATCCCCAAAATCTAATCCTTTTTCTCCAGCTTTTGAAGTTTTCTTGTCCCCTTCCTTTTGACTCAGTTTTGTGCATCTATCTTTTGCACTGAGTGAGCTCTGGGTGGTGAAATATAGAGTGGAGACCTGTTACATGTTAGCTTAGGAGATAACCAAGGTGTAAATTATGTGGGAGTCTCTGGCCAGCCTTATTTATGAGAGCCCTGTCAGGTGTTTAGGTGTTGGAGTGAGATGTGCAGCTTAAATCGTTTACTTCGCTGTAAATCAGGTCATACGGGCCACATCTGTTTGGACGGTGTATGTTTACGTGTGTGTGTCTGTGTATGAGACCTTGTTTTGCCTGAAGAATATGTGAGGTCTGGTTGTGATAATTTCAAGGCATAGGTGTTAACGCTTTGTTGTGCATAGGTCTGATTTTTCTGGAGGCCATCCCGACTGATACAGATGGAATGAAACACTAGCTTTAGTTATTATGCAGTCCAACTAACAATGATGCTTTTTATAGATCCCCTCAACACCTACACTTGCTATCACTATTTTATTTTATGAGATAACATGAAACCTACTCAAAACCTTTCCTTTTTTTTGTGGTGTCCTTGTATGTCTTTATCCCAGACATATCATGTAGAGGTGGATAGCCATGAATGTAGCTGTCACTAACTATCACTCTGTGGGTAGTTAGACTTGTCACATGATGATGGATAAAGGCTCTCAGAAGAACTGCAGCAAACAGGTTGTACAGACCCTATATTTGTTACCATTATTCCCCTACAAGGCACCTCTTATACTGCGAGCTGTGTATCCCCTTCTCTTTGCTGTATTGTCTGTCCTTTGCCTCGGCCTTATTACAGCACAACAATGGCGTGCTACTTGGCTGAAGTGTTTTGTTCCTCCTAAGTGGGAAAGCATAATTTCTTAAAGCGAGACCAAAGGGGAAAAGGAGGCTTGAATAAAGAGTGCTGGAGAAATGAGCCAAGTTAAGGTTGAAAGGGGTTAAGAACATGAGACGGAAAACTCTGGAGTGAGATCGAGAGGATAAAATGAAGGAGTGGAGAGGAGGGGAAAGATGGAGAGGGACAGAGGATGATGCGCTGGAGGCAGGTACATCTGCGTTCTCTCCAAACACAGCATAGGCCCTGTCTTAGGTGTCTCTATCCCAGCAGCACTTTTTGGCAGATTTATGGCCTCTGCTTGTATGTGTGTCTATGCATGTGTGTGTGCGTAAGGGAGCAACAGGGATAAGTTTAGAGCAAGAGACACAAGGTACAAGACAGAGAGGGTATGTGAGTAGAGGTGAAGGGCGGCAGGCAAAATTGCAGCCATGTTGCATTCCATCGATATCACAATCCCGGTCTCTGCCATATTTCATCTGTCCTCTCTGCCTTTATCCTTCCCTTCTTTCCTTTTCTCTCTCTCACATCATGCTGCTCTTCACTTTGGTGCTCTTGGCCCTTCCATTGCTCTGCTGGGTCTCAGGCTTTAAAGCCCTCTCAGGGGGAAGGGTGTAAATCTGTCTCCCCGTCTCGGGAGATTTCCTGGGGCTCAGCAGACTCAACAAAGCCTAACTGGTGTGGAGAACCAAATGTTACACACACACACACACACACACACACACACACACACACACACACACACACACACACACACACACACACAC
>JBBBVU010000014.1:13582148-13595952 GCA_037177055.1 Atherinosoma microstoma
ACACACACACACACACACACACACACACACGCACGCACGCACGCACGCACGCACGCACACACACACACACACACACATATGCACGCACAAACACACATTATAGCTTTAGTCTTTGTGAGAACTTTCATTGACATAATGCATTCTGTATCCTCTTAACCATCACAACCACAAGCCTAAACCTTACCACTGTTTTTACAATCGTTTTTATTGATATGTCTGACCTAAACCATAAAATCAGTACTCAAAAAGCATTTGAAATCCTGTCAAAAAGAAAGGTTGAGCCAAAATTTCCTCTGGCCAAAAAGCATTCAGTTGATAGGTTTGAAACTCATATGGGTCCTCGTATAAAATACATATACACACAGATATGTGTTGATCCTAAATGTGCAAAAAATGCACATGAATGCTTTACTGTGAAATCAGACAGGTATGGCTCCTACTTGTGAAGCCAAGTACCTGAGGAACCATTGTTTGTGTTTGTCTGCAGGAGACCCTGCCCCCCAAACCTTTTGTCCAGAGGGGTTGTCCAGACGAGCTTGTTGTCTGTCTTTATTTTCTCTCTCCCTTGTTTTTTTTTCACTTCCTTCTCTGCTTTATTGCACTTGATTCTAAGCGCGTCCATTCCTGAGATGGCTCAGATAACAGCTGAAGCTAAATTGCCCATCATAAAGCATCTGCAATAGCAATGGAGCTCTTGGGGAGGGACTGCTGCAAGGGGGTACGAGGCGGTTAGGGCTCACTATGAAAATACAAGGCCCTCTTTTTAATCTTTAAATGTGGAATATGAACTCTGTTTCAACATCCACAAATCATTAGGCTCTTCCTTAAACATTAAACGATTCTGTTGCATGATCGATATGCTGAGAGCATCCTAAATCAGTTTTATGCTTATAATATTCAGGAACATTTGGCTATTTGAGTGTGTGGGTTTTGGAGAAAAGTGATGGAAAATCAAAAGTAAAATGATCTAATGGCATTTTGGGATGCCAAAATGCTTCTGCATGATACTACTAATTACTCACACAAGACAGCCTAGTTAGAGTGAGAAGCTCTGATTTATGAGGGAGTCATATATTTGGCTCTGCAATGTTCCTGTCAAATGCTTGACAGATAGATGACTGCTGGGCTGTAATTGGCCTTCCTGTTTGTATCTTTTCTCATGTAACAACAAAGGCACTTCCCGGCCTTGACTCTAGAGGGTGCACATGTGAAAATACAGCCCTGTGCGTGTATGACAGCATATCTTTTCAGGAAGAAGAAATAAAAGGAGAAAGGAAGGATGAGGAAGTGATGTTTAGCTGAAAAGTCACACGAAAGGTTATTGCAGTGCTTTCTGTCTTTCACTCTCTCTGCATGTCTGATCATTTATTTTGCTGCAGGGCTCTGTATTGACTCATCTCAGAAATACAGCATCTGTGTGTGGCATTTGTTGCGAGAGATGTCTCAACATTGAGCCAAAATAACCCCCCAAGCTGCCAAATTAATCTAGACAAAGATTCAGAGCAGTCAGCACAGCACCATGGCCAAAAGATAGAAAGATATGGGTACTGTAGTGTATTAATGTGGGAAAATCCCTCTGTGCCCCAGTAGTGCTATCTACAAGGCCAATATCAAAGCTCAAATATTATTGCTCTAGAACTGACTGTGAAGGAGAAGAATTTCAAGGGACCACAGGAGCAAGACAGGGCCAGCAGCTTGCTTGGCAGGAGTTCCAGTGTGATCATCATAGGGAGGAGTGACGCCCCTCACTCCTGCCTCCCAGCTAGCCTTGCCCTGTGACAGATGAGCCCAATGACAGCAGGACGCAACAACCTGCAATTGAACATTCCTCTGTGATCAGTCAACGTCTATGGTGGCGTTTCACTCTAGGGAAAGCACACAGGGACACACACATTAATACACACCCACACATTAAGTCATTCTGCAAATATTAGAAGAATCAGAGCCAGAAACGCCTACCGATGTCTGTCAAATGCTTCAGATACTTGTTGCAGGTGTCAGTGCATGCCTTGTTTTTGTTCAGCATGGTTTCAGTTCAAAACTTCTGATAACTGCAGGCTTGTTTTCTGGTGGTAACCAGCTACATAACTGGCCAAATGAATTTGCAGGCAGTTCAACTGGTGCTGCAGTTCCCTGTTTTATCCACAGGATGTCACCTCATTCACAAAGAGTTCATGGCTTCAAGCTTGGCAGGGGCTTTATTTTCCGCTTTGGTAGCAGTGCTGTGGTGTATCACGGCAAAATGAAATAGGAAAAATGAAAATAGGACATAAATGTGTTTGCCGCATACAGAGTTTAATGAAGTCAGCCTTGCCAGTACATTAGGGACAAAAGCAGCAAAGAAGAAAGGCATTGAAGGACAACTCACAAACAGTTCCAAAATAAAAAGGGAGATAAAGTATGAATGGTGAGTCTCCTCAATGAAAAACAGTTCACCGGATGTCAAAGTGGAGATTTATTTTCCAAGCAACTGGCTTTTTATGGTCAAGCTCCTCCATACTGGCGAACAGCAGTGTTGTAATATGGCATGTAAAGAATGGGATTCAATAGAAGCAGCCATCCATTTATCATGTTTAAGTGGATAGAATAATGACCATTGGCTGCTTTGTGCTTGAATCGCTCAACTTGGCTTTTTTTTTGTGCAAAATGGAGGATGAAGACAAATGGACTTCATACATGACTTTGCACAGTCCAGACTATCATATCATGTCATATAACTTAAAGCAACAGCCAGCAGCTTATCATTATCCTAAGCCTGGGGCAACAGCTACTTCTTTGCTAGATGTGTATCAGTGGAAATTATAAAACAATCCAGCTGTCTTCACTTGCTTGTTGCAAACTAATGATCACTTGGCTTACCAGCCATAAAAGCATGGTGCAAAATTAATTGTTTCAATCAATCAATTGGTCAATTTCTTAGCCATCAAGCTTTGCCAAAGATCATGTGCATTCTCTATCCTTCTCCTTCAGGATGAGCCTGGAGAATGCCAGATGATTTATGGCCTCTGCGTGTGCTGCATACATATACAAATACTATACACACATACTGACAAACATGAGCACTTAGGAGGCAAGCACACTGATTCTGATGCAGCCACATACACACACACAAACATGCTGCATATACACAAAGAAATACATGTAGCGCATAAATGCACACATTCCAAGAGAATGATTCACAACAGGGGGTGCATCACGTGAGGACACACAAGGGATGAGCACAGAGGGAACTCTGGTCTATGCTGAGCATGCTGCAGACACATGCAGCTAAACATAGCACATGAAACACAACCAGCAAAGATAGAGAGCTCTCTTCAGCTCGCTGCTACATGTGGCTCACACGTGTGAAGAAACATTATAAGAAACTAATATAATACAATCCACTGCGTCAAAGAGAACAATGATATGTGCCATCTGCTGTTTCTGCTTACACGCATTTTGCACATGGTTGTACGTGCTTGAATGTTAAAAAAAAAAGTATATTCAAACATACATGTACATATATACGTAAACTAATAGTCAAGTGGGGAGGCTTGTTGTTAGCGTGTTGTTCCTGTGCTGTGGCTTGTGGGCTTGTCTGCAGGGCTGATCGATGGTCTTTTACTGCTTCCCCAGGATTATCGGTCGAGTTCACCGGGAGGGGAAGGCAATTCATCAGAACACAGCAAAGAAAGAGAAAGAGAAGAGTGGGGACAGAGAGAAAGGGATGGAGGGAGATAGGGGTGTGGGAGGGGGTGTCAGTATGAAAATGGAAGGAAAGATAAGAGAAGACAGAGGTAAAGGTGTGGGGGAAAATAGAGAGAGGGAAACTGAGCAGAGCAAGATGGAGACAGAGGGGGAAAGGGAGGAGATAAACAGATGTGCTTGCGATACCGCATCATCTGGAAATGTATGGAAAAGATAGAGCTGCAGACGTAAGATGGATCTCCCGGCATAGGAGGATGGAGTGGTGGGGCAACCTCTGACTGAACCCTTCTTATACTGTATATTCAGCATCAGCAAATACATGACAGTGTACTGTCTGAAGCTATATGACCCAATACCACAAGTAAAAATGACAAGAGCTGCTATGTTTTTATTGTAATCATATGTTTTATTTTGCCTTTAGATTTGCTTATTTGATAATGATTTAAAAAAATGGGTTCTCTAAAACCACATTCTCACAGATGTTAAGCATCTTTACAGTATTCAAACCATTCACTGTCATTTATAATCACAAACAGTATATCACACCTTTAATTAAATCAGCAAAATGTAGTGTGTACTGAATAATTACATCTGTAATAAAAATACATTTGGAATCAACATGGTAAATGCTTTCTTGCTTTCTTTCTTGATTAACAAGGTCTGCAACAGAGAATAACACTGGAACACCTGCAGATATAAAAGTGTAGAAACAAGTGTTTGCTCAGCTCCCAGAGGTTTTCAATATGTGTGCCCACATTGTAAGACATTCTTCGGGAGCCATAGCACATGTGTTCCAGTTCATTTTGTGCACAAAGATGTGATTCAGCATTAACATGACCTTTAACAAAAAGACAAATGCTGAAGTATAGAGTTGATCAGATTATATGTGAAATTTCTCAGGATATCCTAAGTTTGCGAAGCCTACATGCATGTGTTATGTATTCTTGCAAGTGACAATGCATCCCAATTTTTCTCCTTCTCCTTGTATCTTTATCTCACACTTCACAGATAGACTGCCATTTCTCCCTCCCTCCTTCTCTCCATTGATGAATGGACAGATCTTGTATATCCAATCTAGTAGTGCTCCTGATGCGGTTAGGGGCTGTGACAAGTCTCCAGGCGGGGAACTGAGCAGAGCAGAGCGAAGGAACGAGGTGACGAAGAGGACACGACATCTGGAGAACACGCAGAAGAAAAAGAATGCAGCAGAAAGTTGGACAGCGTAAAGTGTCTGCATAACACCTTGAGTGTATGTATATTTGTATGTGTGTGGAAGGCAATCGTACACTCTCTTCCCTGCCCACTTGACTACTGTTTTGGTGTTTTGTTGACTGTCCTAACTCAGAGGCTCCTTTTCCCCACACCAGCCAATGATAATAATGAGAATGGACAGAAATCATTTAGTTACATCTCATAGCACTTACATTTTGCAGAAGGAATATGTAGAATGTAAGATACTCACTTCTAGAGGCCAGATTTGGAAGTGTTACAGATGGAGATTGATTATACTGTTGGCTAATGACATTCACTCATGAGTTTCAGAATGTAGTATCAAACATTTGCCACTGGGGGGTAATGTTATCCTCACAGTATTCAAAGGAGGCACTGTGTTCTTCAATAAAACTGCAAGTCTTATCACAGGCAGTGGTGGTGATTTCCTGCTATATATTGGCAGAAGTGCTGATGAAAATGTGTTATCACAGACTGTGACAGAGCAGTGTGGTGGTGGTGTGTACTTAGATGGGTGGGGGTCTTCATGCCCTCTGCTCCTCTGCTTTTCTGGCTCTGCACATAGCCTTAAGGTACAAAATACAACAACATGAATTTAAAAAAAAAAAAGGAAATAAATAAATGCATCAACAGTTCACCAGTGTTTCATCGACCACCATTTCAAAAAACAACACGATATTCCCCTCAAAACCCATTTGCATTTCAGAAAAAAAATATCTTCAGTGAACACAAAATCATTTCAGAAGTACAACAAAACTTGAATAATATGCACAGACACACACACTCAGACACACACACACAAAATCAAAGACAGCAATTCTCTTAGTACTACAACAAAACCACAAATACAACAAAATTCAGTGTCAGCGGTGTCAAGCCATTTGTCTTTTAGCTCAAATTATATTTTTACATAATCGCTTCAGTTAAAGAGACAGAAATTAGAAGGGAGATTTTTAATTTCAAATTTTATGCAAAGAGGGGGGGGCAACATGTGTTTGCGTTGGGTGTGTGTGTATGTGTGTGCGTGTGTGTGATGATGAATGTGTGAAAAGTGAAAAAGAGTATGATCAGGTGTGTGCTATTGATTTTGATGTTTTATACTTATTATTTTTTAAATAGTTGTTTTTATTATGTAAAGCACTTTGTGATGCGTCATGTATGAAAGGTGCTATATAAATAAAGTTTGATTTGAGTTGATTTGAAAATTAACAAAAATAAAGAATAAAAAAAAGATTAAAAACATTTCTTTTAAAAAAAGGCAACATTCAACACTATCAGTAAATAAAGATGGAAAAATGTCTAAAAATACAACAAATCTCATATTTGAGAACAGAGTAAACAACAATTAACAGAAAAAAGCAACATAATCAAATCAAATCAAATCAAATGTATCACTTTTTAAATAAAAACTGTAAAAAAAACATTTTTTCAATAAACAGAAGACAAAACATTTACATCACAGATGTAATGTAATTTAAAACACCATATAAAAACATGTAAGATGTGTTTTCTTTTTGTTGTTGTGTGTGTTTGTATGCCTTTTGTTGTGTGTGTTAGAAATATTTTTGTTTGTGGGCCACTGTACACTGTCTTTTTTTGTCACTGCTTTATCACTCCAATAAAAATCCTAACCAAGTAGTTGTGTGACTGTGTACTGCAGGCTGCAAATGAATAACACCTAAAAATAAATATTTCACATGAACATTTAGGTCAACTTAAACAAAATTTCAAGGTTTATTAGTAGATAGAGAAATATAAAATCATGTCAGCAAATTTGTCTTTGATTAACAACTGCAAATTGACAATGATCCACAGGTATGAACGCCCACTCATCTTGAAGGTTAGGATGTTGTGTTCTGAGCAAACCTGAGACTGTCTGACCTCCCAAAGGCAGAGAGGTCAGGGGTCAACTCACTTGACAGCTCCCCCCTACTACATACACCACAGAAAACTCTTCACATATACCTTCACTCTCCCCAGACAGGTTTTGCACAATCAAGTAGAGAAACACTTTCTCTTGTGACCCCAACACACCCACAGAATCAACAAACAAAAAAGTGAGGGTAAGCATCTACCTCCCCTTTCTTCTCCTTCTGGTCTCCTTCCCTCATCCCCTGTTCTCAAAACTCCATCAGCTCAGCACATATCAACAAACAAATGAAAAAACACACAATATACAAACACCACAGAAGAAGAGAAATCAGCTGAATCCACCTCCATTTTAAAGACACTGAGCAAAATAGCAGCCATTTTCTGACATGCAGAAATCGCCACCACCCACACCCCCACCTCTTGATAGTAATCAAATTTGGTCTCATCTTTTCATTTTCTCATCTCTCCTCCCCATCTGTGTGGTGTAACTCCTCTCTTTCTCATTCTCTCCCTCATCATCCCTCACTGTCACTCTGCAGCTCTGAGCCATTGACCTCTGACCCCCAGGCAGGTTCACCAGTGGGTCAGGGGGAGACGGGGAGAGAAAAGGGGTGGGAAGTCTGTTACCGGGGGATGCCAGCTTCCTCCTTTGGCTATGGATACATCCTTCACTGCTGCTGCCATAGCAACTGGACGAGACCGCAGAGAGAGCAAACTGTGCGGAGCGACCGGGATGGAGCTCTCTCTTCTGTGATCTGGTTGTAACCTCCATGGGCATTTGCACATGTTCACGCACACAGTCACACTCACATGCACACAAAATGATAAACTGGCACACATACACAGTCCCATACGTGCTTGCAAAATCTAATCAAATTTCTTATTTGGACTGCCAGGCTGTGCTGGAAAATACTTTTTCACGAAACAAGATTGATGGGCATTCCATGTTGGCTGCAATTAATTGCTGCATAATTAGACTTACAAGTTATTTATTGAAGCAATTTGGAAAATACAAGAGCCTGGGGATATATAAAATCCATTTGATCACGAGCTGCATAAACTTTAAAGATGTCCTCTTACAAGCAGTATTTGGATAGAAATTAGCTATAAAATCTCCCTCCAAAATGTTTCCCGTGTTAATAAAATGATAAACGATAATAAATCTGGAGAGAAGTGAATGATATGTTTTAAGTCTCATGAGGTCAAACAAAGGTGAGGGTGACATATACAGATAAAAGAAATGATATGATGGAAGTTTAGAAAGCATTTTATGGGTATTTTGGTGTGTGCAGGTGTGTGAAGCTCTGAGCCAGCATGCATAGCTTGTAGAGCCTCAGGGGCAAGAGCTCAGTCCAGGTGGTGTCCTTCTATAAGCAGAGGTGCTAAATTCTCTGTTGCTGCTCCTTGTTAATTATCTCTTATTTGGCCAAACTGTTTTTATTTTTCCCACTATAGTTTTTACTTCCGTTTTCATTCCTTTATGCATCATTTTATTACTTTTCCTCTTTATTTCTTCTCTCCCCACTCTGTTGTCCCTTTTCTCTTTTTTCCTCATCTTCCTTCACTCTACCTCTCCTTACTTAAACAAATATGATAAATGAGGCTATTGATGTCGTTTTCAAGAATGAGCTGTGATCAGAGAGGCTTTGATGTTTGGCAGCTCTAATGACATCTCTTGATGAATCGATGTACAGTAATTTTCACTTCATGTGACACACTGACTTGCTGTTGAGCACGATCTTGTTCAGCACCATGAATGAATGTTCCATTGAAGTGTACGTGTGTGCGTGTTTTCCTCATTCTTCTTGTCTTGCACTCCCACGCCTTGCATGTTTGGCGACAGTGTCATTGCACTTAAGCCAGTCAGCTTATCTCAAGTGCTTCAAGAGGCTCTTATCAGTTTTCTTTGTAAAATCAGGGTAAACTACTTTCAGTGACACATGCATCCTCGCTAACACACAGGCTGTCTTCAGACACACACACATATATACATATTTGGTCACCTGTACACTTCTGGTCATGTAAAAATATTAATGCAAGTGTATGTATGCAGGCTGTCACACTAACCAAAACATATCAATATGTATCAAGTGTGATCTGATGATGCGACACAACACAAAAACCTTTAAAATATTTAATTGATTATATCCATATTTCTTAAATGCAGAGATAGTTCTGTAACATTAAGTGTTTGAAGATTGTGGTTCAGGTGCTGCTTGGTGTGTTAAATGTTTGATTTGGCCCACCAGCTCAATTTCAAACCCATTGGGAATCAGGGAAGTTTATTTTGCTCTTTGTTTTGTTCCCTGACTTCACCAATAGGTGGAGCTACATACATGAAACAGAAGATGAAGTTGCCATGGTCAAATGCCCTTAAGCAGCAGAAAGAGCTAATCAAATTGTCAGTGTGTCTGTGTCAATTACAGCGGGTCAACTTCATAAGAGGAATAGCCCCAAATCCTATTAGCACCTGTATTCCCCCTGCAGTTCCTGAAACAGAAACAGAATAGATGCAAAGAAGCCCAAGAACTTACCATGGCAGTCAGATGCCCAGGTTGATAGTGATATGAAAATGCTGGGTGTCATAAGCAGACTTGCTTATAAGATATTACCCATTTTTAAAATTCTATAGATAAAGGCCCAGTATGCTTGTTGTGAGGGATGAGCTTTGCCATTTGTGGATCTCAGTGAGATGAATAAGAAGCTGATACTCTTACAGTTCCAAGCCACTATCTTATCACTTCCTTTTATCGGCCTGATAAAGTAAATGACTTTGCTATAGGTTTGCAACTGCTCAAATACATTATGACCCTACTAAGCCGGGCTATTATTGACATGGCTGGAAATGAGTAATTAATGCAGCATTGGCTGTGAAATGTGTATAGTTCATGGTAGTGACTGACAGGAGGTGAAGATGTTTTTAGAGGTGTGAAATGGCATAGAAACTGTCTGGAGAATCCTTGAGTCTCCTCGATTTAAATGAAAATGCAAATTTTAAAGGCTTGTTAAGGTTAATATAATGCTCTGGGAGGCTTGGATCTTTAACCAGTCATTTACATGTTTTTAATCAGGGAACTTGCAGGGAAACATGCATTAATGAGCAACAGGGCTTATCTGTGCAGCACCTCAGGAGAGAGTGCATCACTTTTAGTTTGTTAGAGGAATAAAGTTAGAGGAAAAAAGATTGGCTGCAGGTTTTCGCATTCTGTACCAACATTTGGCAGTTCCCATGAGAAGGTTTTATCATTGCCAAGCAGTAAGAACTGCAGCCACAATTTTATAAAAGAAAAGAAAAAGAAAAGAAAAAAGTGATGTTCCTCCTCTTCAAGAGCCTCACCTTGGTGTTGTTTTTAAAAGTAGTTAGATCAGCAAAACAAATGAGTTAATGAAGAAGGTTTGTAATTGTCCCATGAGAAACATCCATCTTTGTGGTGAGTGGCAGCTCTGTCAATGAACACTAGGACAGTAATGCACGGGTATTTGTTGGGCAGGCAGTGTGTATGTGTGTTTGTGCATCGTCCAGCATCCAGACATTTGGCTGCCTGAACCAAAGGATACTCTTACAGAGGATGTTGTTAAGTATAGTTGAATGAGACTGTTTTGCACCCTGACAGAGCTCTGTCTCCTGTATTAACATTATGTGGAGTCTGATCACATACCTCTTTCCTGTCTCTTTACTTTGCCTGCTCTGCATCTAGAGAGGGTACCTCTGTCTCTGTCTCCACTTTACTAATAATGGCCATAATCCCCACTGAGCCAACCTCGCGGTATTGCCGAATTTACAGCAATAATGAGGACTATAGAGCCAATATCTATCCATTTGACCAGTAAATCAGAAATGTAGAAGTAGGTGATGAATGTAGTGTTCCCCTCCAATTTTACGAATCATAAATGATGAAATAAGTGTCTTCGATCCAGATTAAGCGCCTGTGTGAGCTCAAAATTCATGTCTGTGTGAAATGTCCTTTGGAATACAATCGCGAGTAGGCTATATCACTTTTTCCTCACATTTTTTGCATTAAGCTGACTCTTACCATTACTGACAGTAAAGGAGGAATAAAATTAAAACAGGTACTGAAATAAGAAATATCCTATTTTCACAAGCAGGGTCACATTGTAACATCCGAGGAGATGGTTGGGATTCAGAACAAACTTCAATGTCCAGTACATAGCATCTCAATGTTTTTATTGTTGTACTGTAACAAAAAGTTTTGAGGTACTTTCACAATTGTTCTCATTAACGTTATTTGTTTAATCTGTTATATTTTCCTATCAAATGGGCCATATAAAGTGTAGCATACTCTATTTACATGTGACAGAATTAAATATGAAGACTTCATCACTGCATAAAAACTTTAAATGGAAACAGTAAAGCTCTTATCAGCAAACAGGTATATACATAATTCATCATACTATTAGTATAATGTTAATATGAACATCAAAGCATAATTTTGTTCTTCTCTTAAAGTATTGATCTCTTGGATTACACTGACAAAAGCACAGAAAGTCTAAGTATATTTGGCTTATATTTAAACTTTTGCTTGAAATAACTCAAGAAAGTATAGTGAAGTCTTCTTAACATAAACAGAGTAAGAGTATATTTAGCTTGTATATGAGGTTACATTCTTTTTGACAAAACTGTCTATTGAATATCATTTTCACAGATATTACCTTCCTTGGGGTGGTTTTATATATTCATACTATCATATAAATATAAATGTTTAAGTTTACTAACAAGTCAGCAGAATGCAAGTAAAAAGCACATGGAGAGAACTGAACTTGATCTTTTAGTAACAGTATTGTAAACCTACAAAGAAACAAATCCACATTTGGCTGATTTTACTGACAGTTCTTGAGAGTAATGGAACAGACATGATTTGTACAGGCCTATTTTTACAAGCCATTACCAGAATGTATATAGGTCTATGTATAATTTTAAATCTCATCATAAAACATTAAGCCAGAAAGCAAAGAGCAAGTCTTTTCATGAAAATCATAAATCACTAGTTACAACACTAAAGTTATGATGTGACTCATGACTGCTTTTTAGTCCTGTTTATGTGCTTGCAGTAGCAGAGTTTATGGATCTCAGCTAAAATATAATGCAAGTTTTATTGTACAGGTTTTTCTGCTATGTTTACAGCTCAGTTGCTCATACTGTGCTTCACTTGCCATCGTGTTGAACTGCGAAAGCAGTGACACTGAATGCAGTGGGTTGGTGGGTTGATTTAGAAGCTGTATCAACTGAAGTGGGCTAAGGTGCTCTGCTTGGTAGATAGACAGAAGTCCACACAGGTAAACTTGGTCTCACATTTGAAAAACGAATGTGCTTTAGCTCATCCACCCAGTGCAACCATATACAGTACAAGCATATATAGCTAAAAGTTGACAAACAATGGTTACTAACAGTAAATGCTTACAGCATACTTCAAAGTATGCTTTTATAAACTAAAAAAGTAGTCTGGAGGTATAGCCCTATAGTCACTGTAAACAGAGAGTGTACTGGGGATAATTTAGCCCTATACTGACATAGTACACCTATATATACTTTTAGGACACTGATCTTGATACAATTATTATAGAAAGTTTATATGCAGACTTTGCATAAGAGAGTCAACAGGTCCTTTTTCAGTAGAAACCTGCCCTTTCCATCCCATAATGGATGTATGGTAGGCTTTTGTAACACTCTGCAAGAAAGTATTTCTTGCTGATTATTATCTTGGCCAGCACTCAGACAGCAGAAGTCTCATGCCTGCAGCAAAATATGCCCTGCAGAGTCAAACTCCCAGCCATCCAACTGCATTAGTGAAGCTTCTCTGCCCTGCGGCTCCACTCAGGGAGAGTGAGGAGACATACATGGCCGTGTCTTCTGCATGACTGTCTGCAGGCCGCAGCCACATGGTCGCACTGTAGACGCTGATACTTCCCAATGAGTGAGTGAGGAGGAGACATTAGTGTACAGGCAGACACATAAATGGCACCAAGATGAGATCAATTAGACTGAGAGGAAGGTCATTAGGCTCTTGTATGGCCAGTGGTCAAAGTACAATGCTTGTATACTGTGTGGTATCAGCTGTCAGCATGTGCATGTGTGTGTGTGTCTGTTACTGAGGTACAGTTAAGCAAGATTTCTCAATGTAAACTTGCCAGGGTCAAACCTGCTGCAGTATCTTGTCGTGTTTGAGTCCCTGAAGTTGACATACACAGTGGTGAGTAATCATGCAGTATGTGCCTGTGTTGCCATTGATTTTGTCTCGGCTCCTAGCTCCCCCAATTACCTCCTACTCCACGCTGCCAGTCCCTGTGCTGTCAGGGGGAGGCTGGAGACTGGGGCCTCAGCGAGCTGTTTGTTTACACTGCTAATTGCTCCTGTTGTTTCCTTTCATTAGCCCAGGCTGAGCTATTGGGCTGCCTTACACAACTAAGTGCTCTTAGCCTTCTGGTTCCCTCACCTATAGTAAATATTGGCGATGTATACAGTGCCTCCTAACATATGGCAGCAGACTGGAAATGATAGGTTCCGCTAGTGCAGCAGAGGGTTTTATACAGAGCCCCGTGGAGCAGTGTTGTACTCTGGTTGTGTTTGACATACAGTGTGGTATAACTACCATAACACACAGAGTGGCCTGGCTGAAAGCAAAGAAAAAGGGAAATCCTCTTAGACTTTGTATTCTGGCTCACACAAAATGAAATTCTGGTCTACCAGAAGTTTCACTTTAAGAATTATGTGTGTCTGTGTTGTGTAAGAGCATTCAAACGATTACAAAATGTGTGTCTATCATGTGTATGTGTGAGTGTTTGTGTGTTTGCTTGGCCTCTGTGAATCATGAATCAATTAATCAATCATGAATCAAAGTCTTGCATGCTGGAGTTAGTCCCTGTGTCTGCAGATCCCCCTACCTACACACACACACACACACACACACACACACACACACACACACACACACACACACACACACACACACACGCAACAAACCAGCTGCAAAATCTGTAGAGTCTGAAACTGTTGTGA
>JBBBVU010000014.1:13596052-13607934 GCA_037177055.1 Atherinosoma microstoma
CACACACACACACACACACACACACACACACACACACACACACACACACACACACACACACACACACACACTTAGAGAAGCCCACAGCATATCAGCACACAACCGTGGCTCCGTAATGACTGCCATTCCTCTCTGTGCCACATTATTAATTAGCTCAATGATCCTTGCCAATGGGACCTACACTGCAGATTAGAGCCCTTAGCACCCACACCCTGGCTACTGCTGCTGCCGGTCCTGGATAGGTGAAGAGGGGCCAGAAGTGAAGAGATGTGTGTTTGTGTTTTGCAGTGAATATAAAATTAATTTGCTGGCTTCTTTTTATCTGCATCAGTCTGCCTCTAAGGACTAATTGTATCCCCCCAGTGTAATGTTTGTGTATGTGAGAAGAAGGGTTAGGAAAGGGACTGTGAATTGTGCAAGCACACAGAGATAAATCAAGTGACCATGCAGGAAGAAGAGTCAGTGACACCTGGACAAGCACAGTATGCAGAATGTTTGGCTCCCCTGTGCACCAGAACCCCCAGCAAAACCTGAAGATTCATGGACTTGTGTAGGCTCCCAGTGCTGCAGATCCTAGCTATGTCCAAGCATTTTATAATCTGTCTAAAACTGTAGACTTCTCTCCTCAGTCTTCTCAATATGTATAATTTCATGGGTGTTTTTCCTTTTACGGGTTCCTAAAAATCCAACTCTTCATCAAGGGCTTAGTCGCTGTGGCATGCAGATGTGCATTAATATTTTTGTCAGGTCAGAAAAAAAGGAAAGAGGTGAGGGAGGAGGGGGAAAAAAAAGGGAAACGGCCTCTCCAGATGCTTCACAATTGCATGGAGCAAATGAACATAAATGTCACTGTCAAACTGAAATGAAGAAAAAATGTGTCATGGCAGCAAACTGTTCTGGAGTTGGAGGACAGCAGGACATGTTTTGCATATCAAGAGGTGAATATCCAAAGAGGGAGAAGGAGGCTCTGCACTTGTAACAAATGACAGCCCACTGTCATACTAAAACCCTTTCCAAAAAACAAAACAAAAATAACCTATCCCCTCAAATCATAAATGTTGTGAGAGCAACCATGATGTTCTGCATGACAGGCAGTGTGGAAAAACTGTTTTAGGGGAAAAGTGGTGAATCTTCTTCATTTTGCTACAGTAATGCATTTGGACCACCAGTGGAGCAACAACCCCTGTACTCCCTGTTCACCACATGGATTTTAATAGTGTGACCAATGTTCAAAGTATGTACAAACCTGTAAAGTAAATGAAGAGCCAGGGCATGTGTGAGGATAGATATGCAGGGCATGCAGTCGCTCCAAGGTGACAGTGAGGTGTGTTGTGATTATTGACTGTGTGACCTCGCACTGACCCCAGCTGTGAGCGAGTAAAGGGCAGGGAGTTAGTGAGTGCCGCACCGCCTGTCATGCCCGTCAATACACTGATGAATGGAGCTGGTGGTTATTAAAGCAGAATTAGAGCGGGGAGGGGGTGGTGGGGTGGGATAAATGATGGCGCAAATGGTTGTGCAGTGGAGACTGTGGAGCCGGATGGCACAGCATCAGTGTCATCAGTCTTTATTACCCTCCAGGGAACAGAGGGGGAGAGACAGGGAGTGGTCAGCGCCACGCACCCCTCAACCTGCAGTCACCAGCTAACACCTAGGTTTGCACCTCCACTACCACTGATAAACAAAAAAACTAGTCCTTACGCTGCATTGTGGCTGCATACTTATCTGCATGTCAACCTACAGTATCTCTGCTCTCACCAGCATAAACACTTTTTACATATTTTTATGGATGCCAACTGAAGGAGACACATAAATACAGGGTACGTGTGCAGACATGTTTCACTTTACCCATCACAGGCTCTCCAGGCTTCTTTGCTTTGCCCATTATCCTCTCACTCCCCTGTTTTCCCTCCTCCATTTTCTGTGTCACCAAGGGAGTGGAGGACCCCCACCACAATCAATCATGGTGAAGTCACAGCAGCACACTCGGGGCACTGTGCAGATAAGCTGGTTAGGGGAAAGAAGGTGGAAAAACCGAGCGCTGCACTTGGAGGGGAGGGTGCGCTGGGTTCACTGCACAGTCAAAGAGTGGGCATGCTCTCCACCAGGGTGAGTCAGGAATGGATGGGTGAGCCCGTGCCATTGGTAAAGCCCCTGTGAGGCCCAGCCCCTCAACAGAGAGCTGTGCCTGCATACAGATGTGAGAATGCCATTGATATTCTCCTCCTGTGCTGCTACTGCTGCTGCTCCGCTCTGCTTCTTTTTTCCTAATTAGAGGTTTATTTATTGATACCCCAGTTAATGTCTCTCCTAATTTTGTGATAGGTCTGTCTCCATTATCCAGGAGATTCATTTGCCGCAGTCTTCGGACCAGTGCTGTAACCAGTTTTTGGCCACTTCCTACTTCACCTTACTCCAAAATCTGGTCCCATCCCTCCTTGAGGCCTGCTAGCTCCTATTGCACCCAGCAGTAAAGAAATTGAATATTGCAAATACAGTAATTTAAAGCAATTAGATAAATTCTTGTCATACAGGCATTCTTAAACACAAAAAATGAAAAACTTGAAATAAATTAGGATTGTAGATGTTTCAATTTATAGTTTGGATTCTATTTCTCTCTCTCTCTCTCTTTTTCCACCTTAGAGTTTTGTGGCAAACATGTCCTTGGTGAGGTTATAGTAAAATACTTTGAATGAAGCAGCTGTCCAAATTCTTACACATAAACAAATAATACGCAGTACCTTCTGAGTCTGGTACACATCCCGTTCATTGTTTTTTTGTTTTTTTTTTCAGAGAATTCTAGCGCTATGCACAGCAGTAAATATTGATAAATGAGGTCCAGTATGAGCAGAGGATGAGAGAGATGCCTTTGCAGACACACTGGGTATAATGTGTTTAAGTAAAGCCAACATTTTATCAAATAAGTTTATTGTATTACTTACCCAGAGTCAGACAAACTCATCTGTAATAATCCCATCTCTTTGCATTCTGCTGAAAAATAGCTGCTGCACTGGTGATAACTCCTGAGCATATTAATAGAGGGGCTACAGTAAGAACAACTAGCATCTCTATACGGAGGAAATTGTCCTTCCAGCAACTTCAAGGTTGGGTGGTCTGTCATTAATTTGTATTACAAGGCCTTACATGTTATGTATAAATTATGAGTTCATTATTTTTTTTTTGTTGAAATTCTCAATTTTCATTTTGTTGCTTGGTTGTTTGATTAGTTATTTATTCAGTTAATTAAACTGATTTTTGTTTTCCAATGATGGTTTTGAAATTAACATTTAAAATGAGGCAATATGATACATTTTGGGGTTTGTTTTTGTATGAAAGTAGAACATTTAAGGGTAAACCTGTGTTTGCAAGGTCATATTTTCGCTGTACACATGGACTTTTAGACAACAGCATAAAGGATGTCTTGACATAAATGATTTGCCAAAATTAATCTTTGGTTTAAAATAACAATCCTTCCATCTCATCTCAGAAGTTTAGCTGCATTACATGTCTTCTTTTGAGCTTACTTATTATTCTTTACAGAAAAACGTAGCCAAGTCTTAAAAAAATGGCAGATTATTTTGCTAGTAATTATTACATATTACCTTACATTTTGCTTGTCATTTGTATAATTATTCTGAAGGAATGATCCTTTTTTGGTTTTACTATGCCTTTTTATGTTATATTCACAATATCATTACACCTATGTGGGAAAGGTGATCCCAGTATAATTTTTTGTGAATAAAGTTCTTTATCTCTTCTGCAAGGCAATCTGATCACTAGCTCAAATCTGTTGCCACATTATAAAATATCTAAACTTTACATCATAGAATTATAGCAGTCTAATGGCAAATAATAAAATAGAAATTAGATTAAAATCTATTGGTAAAAGTGGGCAGATTTTTTTCTTTCAATTACACAATTTTTAAAGAAATGTATTTTATTGGAAGGGTTTTACTCATTTTTAATGAGTCATTCTTAATGTTTATACTCATAAATGTGTTGTTTATACTCACAATGTTATCAAAACCATATCCAAGTTAGTAAGATGCCCAAACCTAACCAAAACACAGACAGCCCAAAAAGCAACAAACAAATTGTGATTAACCATCCCGTTGGATAAACTCGAGTCTTCTGGATGTAAATTCTGGGTAGCAATCTACATATACTCACTTTAAATATGGAATTGCTTTTTTTTTCTTTTTTTTTCTCTTGAATTCTAACAGTCTTATATTTAATTGATTTCTTGTCCACATGCTTTAAAAAAAATTCAGTTTATCTATTTCCAAGACCTCTCTGATTCATCCCTATTATGAAAGCTGGGTAGTTACTGTGTCTCAAAGTTATTGCTTGGCTGAAAGGGATCATCAGCCAATGTGGTTTTGACATGCTAGCTTCATAATATTCAGTAACAATTAGAGTCAGATTGCCCTGGAAGTAAAATAAAAATAATGAAAATATATCCAAGCATAATCATCAAAACAAATTCCCATTGAATGTAATTTATGGATTTCAAAGTTTGAATGAAATTGGATAAAATAACAGAATTTTTCTTTCTTTTCCTTTTTTTTCTGTTCGTAGTATCTTCTAATTTGAGCTTGGTTTCGCAAAACAACTATACCACCAACTATACTCCACCATGTATGTCAATATTACTGACTATATCATCCCTCTTAGTTTGAACCCATTCAGTGTCGCTGTCTTTCTCTCCCAGCTGCTTCTCCAAGCCCAGGTGCTGTTACGCTGACTAAGTCATGGATCACAATCAACCCCTTCGTTCAACACAGGAACATCCCTGTCAGTCTCCACTGTCTCCCCAGGCTCAGTCTGATCCCATTCCAGCCGTCTCACTGACCACAGCTGCCTCTGGCTTTGCACTGGAATTGGTTGGTCTGATGACTAGTGCGAATGGTCGATAACTGTCCCTGGATTGTGCACAAGACAGTGAAACTCTCAACCCTGTGTGTAATTTTGTGGTAGCAAGGTGTGGCTGATTTTGCAAATGTGTCAAGAGATAAAGAAAAGATGCTAAGAAGATACAAAGCAGTTGACTGTCTCTTTATCATAAAACTATAATGCCCTTCAAATAGGGAGGATGAGCTTTTGTGCACCAGGCATCGACACCAATGGGTTAACTAATGATGGCATTAGTGTGTGTGTTGGTGTGTGAATGACTGGGCCTGTGTGCACATGTGCTTGTGCATCAATGTCTGTGTGCCATCATTTGTGTGTATATGAGTGCATGTGCCTTTCACAGGTGATCAGTCAAGGCTATCCACTCTGCCTTTCCCTCACAGCCCCCTCATTAAAGCCCACTATCTCCTCTAAACACCTGCAGCCCCACGGCCCACCTTCAGCTTCTGGGCCCACACGTTGCCTCTTTTTGTCCCGGTGTGGAAAGAGCCTGCCCATCACATCAATCTACTGCACTGTTTATATTTATGTACAGGAGAGAGGCTAAAAACGGCCCCTCTTACTGTGGGCTTTATTGACTAAGCATTAAGTGGACATTATCAGGCGATAGTCCAGTTATTTATGAGGTGGTGATAAAGGCTGCAGGACTGAGTTATGTGAGAACCAGGAGCAGGATGAAAGCTGCTCATACAGAAGCACAGATATCCGACACTTGCCTCTCTCAGTCTTGGTAGAGAGGCATAGCAAATGCGCCAAACAGAGCTGAAACACTCAAGGATTTATGGGCGGCAAATTTATGCTCCTCATAGGTCAAACGAGGGGCTGTTTATCTGAGTTTCATTGTCACTGTCCTCGTGGCACTGTGCCGCAGGTACTGAAATTTTCATATTTGCTTAAGGCTTGTAGCCAAACAAGGGAGGGGAGGGGGGATCTTGAGGCGCAGCACTTCACTAACCTTCTGAACTTAGTTTAGAATTTTCATAGCAACACAGTGCCTTAATATGTTGACATAAATTATGCATGACAGATCATGCTCTCCCTTGACTGTGCATGTTGTACACTTCCTTGTGTATTGTAGTGTTGTGTAGTAGCCTTTCAAAAAAGGTCTGTGACTGTCTCTGACCTTTTGCAATGTTGTTGACATTTAATGGCTACATACCATCAGTACCTTTGATTTTGTTCTTGTAGGATGAAGCCTGGAGCAACTTTGAGTCTGTTGTCACTTGTTTTTCCTCAGTGAGCATACACAGCTGAGGTATTTATCTTCTTGTGTAGCTTCCATAAATCTCATCCTCACTCTGCCACTAAAATTCTTGACATACATATAACCTCACCTCTGTATACTGTACATCACCCCATCTTAGCCAGCCAAAGCCATCTCTCTCTTCAATAAACCAGGTCAACAAACAAAAAGCAATTACGTTGGGCAGCTGCCGCCTGGGAGTGGGTAATTACAGTGTGGTGTGGACAGCTTCATTCTAAACAGGTACTAAAAGCATCATTAATCATCCTCCCTCTGATGCCTCACCCTGGTCATGTGACACAGGCTGCTGATGAGCTGGGGAGGGAGATCCGCCTTAGGGGGGGAAGGAGAAGGAACTGATTGGCTACTTCCAGAAGTCCTTCTAGAGGTCAGCTAGTCAGCAGAGATGACCCGCCAATGACCTTGTATCACTTGACCCCCGAGGGCCTGAGGGTCACTCTCTCATATCAATTGGAGAGCAGGCAGCAGAGAAGGCAGGGAGGAAGACGAATGACACAGAGAGAGGCAAAAGGAGGAGAAGAATGGTGCAAGGGTAGATGGAAGGCACTCAGAGGGTTTGTGCATAGAAGCAGTGGGAGGGGTGAAGATGAAAAATAAAACAGTAGGCGTGAGGTTTGATTGAGCACCTGGTCTTTCCCTTTTGCATGAAAAGGATGATGGGGAAAATGTGTTTTTATAGCAGCAAGGCCAGTTTTGATGGGTACTTCAATCCTACACACCTTTCTTTTTTATTCTTGCTTCTTTTCCCTAGTTTCTTTTTTCCCAGTCCAATGCCAATCTGCCTTCAGATGGACTAAAAAGTTGATAGCATCAAGTGAATCTAATTAGTAATGAGCAAAAATATCTGTATATTTGTTCTAGCTGATCAGTCATTTGCGTAAACAACAAAACAGTGAGAATCTGCTAAATGTGGATCCATTTTTCCAAATTAATTGAATAACACACACACTGAGTTTTCTGGGCTGTGAAGCCGACTCAAAAATCAATTCTGTACATGAAATGAAACCAAGCTGGTGCCTGATGGAGATTCAACTGAGGAAAGTTCATGAACTGTTCTTTCAGTGAGCATAGGCTGTCACGGATGGCTGATTGACAGATGACACACAAAAGACAAATCTGAAAGATAGAGTGCCAATGTCCTCATACTGGTGCCCATCCCTTTCTCTGTCACTCCTCCAGCTCACCCCTTGAGCCCCGCCCCTTTAACCCAGCTCCTCTTCTCTCTCTCCATATGTCTATGAATCTGTCACTATGGCAACCTCACCCCAGGGGCAGAAAGTAGGGGGTTGCCTCTGTTCAGACAAATAAGCATCGCAGGGCTCATTTATGATGGTTTGTTTAGGGATTATACTACACTGATGAGAGGTCAAAATATGTGTTCTTGCACACATGTTTGTAAATAAGACTATATGTGTGTGCTTGAGCTTATTTACATAAGTCTGCGTGTGGCATCTTTTTGAACATATGTGCTATAACTGCACTGTAAACATTTTAGAAGGACAAAAAAAGGACAGAAAAAGTGCATTTGTTCAAAATGTAATTGGATATTTTGACAGGAAAATGGCAAATTTTCTGTGATGAAAATTAAAGAGGGCAAAGCAACAAGCTTCTACAAGGGTACTTCCATTAAGTCAGTGCCATCATTAGCACAGCAGGTCCATGTGTTATAGCTGATGTCTCAGATGCAATATCAGCAATCTTTGTAAGGGCTTATTGCATTGTTTCCTTGCTCTTTACTCCACTTTATGCTTGTCTGCAACTTTTCAAAGGTCAATCTAAACTAGTCAGTAGACAGAGCTAAATGGGAGAGGTCACATAAACAACACATATGGAGCAAATCCACCTTGGTTGAGTTTCCCGAAGCTGTCTCATGTCACAGACATAACATTCACAATGCGCTCTGGCACAATTCCAGCAACCAGCAGCAGAGGTCCTAGGAAATGTAGATTTCTTCAGTGCATCATACTTACAACCTTGCCACAGTTTCACCTCTGTGTGCACCCTCCTTCTCAATCTTTCCCCCTTCCCTCCCATCCTCACCATACCTTCCACTGACTCAAGGGCCTCACCCCACCCAACAACACCCCACCACCCACCCCCAAGAGCAAATTTCCCATTGCAGCCAGAAGTGCTGAGTGCTGCTGTTTGCTGTGTACACAGAAATTCGCTGAGGCTGTAAGCTGTCCCCAAACATCTGCTCCCTGGAGTGGAGCAAGAGAGGAGAGGCAAGGACTGGACTGGTGTGCATGTTGCAGAGCGTAGCTCTGACAGAAAGTGTTATGTATGGATTTGTATGTGTGTGAGCGAATGTGCGTGTGAGTGAACAATTATTCAAATGGGTGCTTTGTATGCTTTTGAGCACTTTATTAGTAGCACCTAGGAAACAAAACACATATTTGTGTAATTGTACACAGGGCATCCAAATAGGCATTGGTACACACTCACAGACAGGTGCACTTCATTTAAACTTTCTTGATGTAGAAATGGTTTGTTAGTCAAATTTGTGAATTGGACCGATCAAAAAGACTAATAGTGCATGAAAGTCTTTGCAAATGAAGAAAAACAGTAAAATCAGACAAGCAGAAAAACTGAGCAGGAAAAGAACTTTCAAATTATCCACAACTGCAACAACAATAGAGCTATCTGTTAGTGTTTCACATAAGTTAGAAAGATTTTAACATGATCAATTGATTTTAGTCTCCTGAGCTCTGGAAAGAATATTACATGCATATTATGCATTAAGTTAATTTTAGGTCGATGTAGCATTAATTAGAATGAGCTCTGAAATGTATATGTGTTCGTTTAAAATGTAGTGGAAGATATTCTGTATGGCACATATGTTCATTCATCAGCTAACTTGCAACAGGATACAGAGGGAAATAGAGGCTGTCAATAGCCTCATTCATCATGAACTAATACACCACTGGATTTACTTTGATATCTTAGTTATGTGTTTTGTGTTCAGGAGTTTTATGAAACAAATTGTAAACAAAACTTTATTTTCATGAATAATGATAATCAATTAATTCTTGTTCATTAAAATTAATTAAATACATAAGTAGATTACCATAGAGCATTTCATGATTGGAAATTATTACTTTAAAGAAAGAGAAGAGAAAAATAAAGATGACAGAAATTGCAGGATGTTCGACGTCACTTCTGTTTATACGTGGCAGAGTTGTTTGTTTTTTGGTTTTACTTCTATTTTTTGTGCTTTGCATTTGTGTGTTTAAGTTTAGCACAGCTGTCTCTAGAACCATGCATACATCTTCAGGAATGAATTACAGAAGAATAGAAATTCATCAGACAGTGGTCACACTCAAATGCTTTCAAACTCAATGTCAGAGCTGAACAAACAACAAATGCTAAAACTACCACAGAAATTATAGTGACAGTTCACCCAAAATATATCAACTCTTCTATTCACCTTCATCTCATCCTTATGATTCACAGCAACTTCATCCTTTCCAGTGTTTGCTCCTTACTAGTTGAATATTTTTCAGTGAATCTATTAAAACTATGATGAAGTAAGTCTAGATTCAAAAAGAAATCCGAATATGCACCTTCTGCGAGTGTGCACCATAATCTGAAGCCGTGTGGCAAGAGAACATATTTGAACAAGATGATAAAAGAGTTTCTAATAAGGTCAATTCAACACACATCTCAGTTGGAACAATGAACAATAGGGATCATTTTTATAATTAGGATTTGTCATTATGTTATTTCCAACATTATTGTCTTCATCATGATCCTTGTAACCTTGGCAAGTGCACACTTTGCATTGAAAAGATGGCACATTTGTCGGTTTTGTTAAACATTCCACTTTGTACTATTTTGTATAGAGAAAGGCAGCCTTAATGGTGTATGTTTTGCTTAAATGCAAATTTGAAATAAATTGAGTGCAACACTTTTTCAGTCCTGCTCACATGTAAAATCATTCTAATCAATAGTGAAAAAAAAACAAAATGGAAATGTTGTAAGCTGTTTTCCCTCAAGTTTGAACTTTTATTCCCTATAGCTTTTATCTAATATTGAGATAAACATATTACAATTTTTAAGGGGATTAATGTGCTATTTTAAAAAATTCAAACAAATATGTATGAAATAAATAATCTGTGAGCATCTAATGAATAACTGCTGTAAATTTTGTAAGCACTGCCACAGACTTTGAATCATTTTAGTGCTCCAGTAACTTGAATTTTTTAACATTGCTATTGAAAATAGTCTTGTAGGTTTTATTCAAAAACTTATGGGGTAAAAATAGTCTTTCATCCAGTTCATAAAGTGAGCAAGTAGCAATTTTTTTGGCTTATTAAAACTAGAGATTAGCTCTAGGTTTGGTTAAAAAAAAAAGAAAAAAAAAAGCATGATCTGTTCTGGTATGGAATTATAATATGAACAATTATCATATGGCCCGGTCGCTCTGCTATTCAGCTTGATGAAATATTGTTATGTGGACACAGGGACCCACAGACCAGAACAAAAGCACTGGGAGTTGCTGGTTGGGGAAAAAAAAGAAAATGAATGAAAGAAAAAGCTCAGACTTGGAGGTCACCCAAATTAATGGTGCATCTTTCTCTCTGAGAGCCACTGACCGGGTCATCGTTGTCCTGAGGCAAGACAAAGGTCAGGAGGTGAGAGTTGAACTCCGGTGTAACTGCATATATTAGTTTGGCCTTGCAGCCCTCATGTCCACTTTTTTGCCCTACAGAGGTACAATTGTCAAAGTATCATCAGAGGCATTCCATTTGCATGGATAAATTCTCATGACAGAACATGTTCAAACACCCCTTGTTCTTTTTTTTTATTCCAGCACTTCATTTCAAACATAGTTTGTTATGATCCATTTTTGTATCTAAAGCAACAATTATATCCAGTTCAAATATGTTAGTTGAAATTCCCTTACAGAGAATGAATGTGGATGATTGTTCATCGATTGATATTATAACAGACATTAACATGATAGAAACGTACTGTGATACCAAGAGCCACAGCAGTCTTTAAGGGTCGTGTTTACAATCATTTACTTTATATGAAATGAGATGGGAATCTGGGAGGAGTATTTAGCTGCTGTAACTGCTGGGGCCACACAGTTTATGGGTGGATCTGCAAAACATCACAGACATTCTTTTATTATCTCTTCTCCCGCATGAGTGTTCAAACCAAATTATCATTTTCTGATGCATATAAACGGGTAATAAAAGACGTAACAATTCCCGATCGTGATGTTTCTGCGTTCCGTTAACATGCAGTTACAGATGCATGCAAATACCCCCAGATTTGGGCCTTAAATGGATCACCAAGAATCAATACTGTAATACGTGTAGTCAATAAATCTATCCGTCAATGATGGCGGTTTAATCTCTCCGTTGTTAGAAGATAATGAAAACTTCACCATCAAAAGCTCGCTAAATTATACTTTTCTATGTATCAGTTCCATTTGCTTGAGATATATAGTTTTAACACAACCAAAGATATTAGTCTATTTAATTGTCTGATACAGCAGAAGTGTAGTTTGACCAAATAAAATGCTTTGTTAAACTTACCGAAATCTTGAAAACACAAAGTAAGAAATAAGTTCTGTTTTTTTTTGTTTTTGTTTTTTTTTTGGGGGGGGGGGGGGGAAGAAAAGGGAAAGAAAAACCACCTGACCTCCACCCCACAACCCCGATCTATAGATAAATGCCTCCCTTTACAAAAAGGGGGG
>JBBBVU010000014.1:13608034-13631463 GCA_037177055.1 Atherinosoma microstoma
CCCCCCCCCCCCCCCCCCCCCCCCCCCCCCCCCCCCCCCCCCCCCCCCCCCCCCCCCCCCCCCCCCCCCCAACCACACCTTATAAAAATAATATTTACAGTTTTGAAAAAAGGCTAAACGCGTGTAGGCTACTTTTGGAAATTATATTCAAGTAAAGTCGGTTCTTCAATAATTGTCTAAAATAAACAAATATCCTTCCACCGTTTTTATGGTCAATTGAACAAGTTTGTATCTTCGTTTACATTGTGTAGATAGGAGCGCAATGGATTGACTTGAATTTTAATATTCAAATCACAGATCCAGTCTGAAGCCGGGGATCATGACAAATCGCAGTCACCCGTTCTTGCATGGAGAAACCTGCCACTGCGCTTCTCGCGAATAGCATCCATCGTGGTAAACAAATAAAGGTAAAGCCTGATTGAGAGCGATGCAAACGCGAATCAAAACATCTGCCGGCTGGCGCCATTGCTGTCTAACGCACGATGCAGTTCAGGGGCAGGTGCTTTGGTCAGGAGGGTCCGGCAGAAGGCTAGGGTGTCCAAGGGGGTCAGTGTTTGAGTTCCGGGACGGGGCCCGGACCGCTAGCCTCAGAGCAGCCCGTCCCTCAGTAATTTCTTCTGTTTCATGCGTCTGTTCTGAAACCAAACTTTCACCTGCGTCTCGCTGAGCTGGAGGGTGCTGGCGACCTCCACCCGCCTGGCTCGCGTGAGGTACTTGTTAAAGTGGAACTCCTTCTCCAGCTCAGTCAGCTGCTTGGTGCTGTAGCTGGTCCTCGGGGCCCCGTTTACTGTCGGATGGTCGTCAATGCAGATGCTGCGGTTTCCATCCTCCAGAACACTGAGGCCCGGGTCAACAATACTGAACCCACGGGTCATGTGCATTCTGGCTGGGAACAGAGCACATGAATACAGTCGTCAGCAAGATCAATGAGGTGATCCACAAAAGAAGCACAAAACTTTTCTGAATTTAATTATCCACGCCCATGTGGAAATGAGATGAGAATTTTCCACAGAGTATAAAGATGTAGAAAAAAAAATATGTTCTATTAAAAATTTGTCCACTTTATATATGGTTAGAACTTTTATCCAAAAAAGTAAATAAAACATTTACAACAAATCTAACCATTTTGAAACACTACTTTGATATATACGGAAACTATCAATTTAATAAATTATCCTAAATAGAGTGATGCTAGTTACTTTTCAACAGGCCTCAGATGATAAGAAACTGAGAAATGGCCCACAGCCGGTTTGTTTTTTCTCTGAGCCATATTTTTGTCTGTATAGCAAAGCTATATTCCAGAGGGGTATCAACTTTAGCAATAGTCTATATGCATGAAAGATTTTGTGGAGTTGTAAAGAATAGGAGAATTAGAAGTTGTGTTTATCTACAAATATGGACATAATAACAGAAATGCCTGTGTATAAAGCATCACTAAGTTTTAAAAGTTTCCAAAGCTTTGAATGGACATGTTAACATTTTAACTGCCGTGCAGTTCTAGTGTTGCTTGCTATGCTCCAAACTGATCACATAGGGAAAAAAGTGCTGTATATTTTAAGTAGTCAAAGAAATGTTTGACACTTAACAACTTTGTGGCATTTAGAGTCCATTAACTGTATTCATCAGAATCATTAATTATTTGCCTTTGGGCTTCTCTGTGTCAATGACAGTTTAACAGTTTATAAATCCATACAAACAATGCTTAATGACAAACGTCCCCATTTTTGTCCTCTGAGGTTTCTGGGTTACACATTAAAGTATCATCTTTGCTACTTATGTGAAATGAATGACAGAAAACTGGAGCTATATCTTGATTTTTCATTGCTGACATTGTGGGTTGTCATCAGTGTGTCTTTGCCTCTGAGAAAATGTACTGCTGCTGCATAATGGAGCCAGGTGTAGAGCAAAGCTTCCCACCACACTTCATTCAGAGGAAGGTTAACAGGCCTCCAGCCACTTGGAAGAGTGTAGCAGATGGAAAGGTCAGATATGGGATAAATGTCAACATCTGTGTTATAAAAGAATGAATGTAAAGGTAGAATAAGAAGGCAGTAAATATGAGGGACCAATACACAGAAGCTGTATGTAATTAAGAACCTCAGCTTTCAGGAGTGAAAATCACATGCACATACTGATTAATGGCTGCAAAGATAATAGAATTGATGCCAGCCAGAAGGCATAAAAGAATCAAACTAAATATTTGAGGAATGACTTGCACACTTAAAAATAGCCAGCAAAGGGAATGGAAGGGCCTTCCAAGCCAAGGAGAGGGAAGAAGAAAAGGGATAGATCAATACACATTGCCTCAGTCATCTGGGCATCCAGCCCACAGTAATTCAGGTGCTGTCAAAGCATAATTGAAGAATGACGCACAGGGATTGTATACACTGAGCCAGGAGATCAGGTTACAGTGGGTCTGTGGAGGCTTTTCAACACGGAAGAATATGCAAGACTTTGTTTTGTGCCAAAACCAATACAACCTCGAGAGGAAAGCGCACTTTCACTAATGATTCTTTTACAAGTTACACAGTGGTGCTAATGAGTTACTCCTACAGATAATCTCCTTCAGAGAGATGCAGAAAGAGGTTACAGAGATACTAACAAAGCTGAGTGGAAATGTCTGCGTGGGTATGTGTGAGTAAATGGCTTTCTCAAGTGCATGGATTCGGATCAGAGGAGCAGCTTTGTTTGATGGATAAAGTGACTTCTAGACAGATCAAAGGTGTATTTGCCATTTTGTACTTCCATCACTAAAGCAGCATTGAGCTTTATCCACAAAAATTAAACATTTGAACAAGCATAATTAAAACATTGCATTATTTAAGAGAAACCAGTGGTGTTACATTTTACACAACAGAGGCTAATTCTTTGAAATATTTATTCTAGGATGATTGCATCATATATCCACATATTAATTTGTTTTGTTGTTCTCAAATTATAGCCCAAATTGATCATATACTGAAATCAAAGTGTACTTCATTATAACCACAAATCTGACTTACAAGTCTACAGATAGGTGATAAAGTTTCATTTTTTTATTCTACTAACCTGAATTTTGCAGAACTTTCTTATTTGCTTGTTTTAACCCCTGCAGAGGAGCTTTTAGGGCCTTCAGGCATAAACAGATTGTGATAAAGTTGCGTGGTTTGTCACTGAACATTTGGGTCAGCAGCACCCTTACAACAGGCAGAGACCACCACTGTTGTAAATCTTCCTCCGAGTAAAATTTATGAAACCTAACCCAAGTACAGTGGCCAGTCAGTCAAAAGACACTATTGATCAAATGAAAGATCTATATAAGAAACGATAACTCACATAGATTTAAGGATTGATAGACGCTTTTCACATTAGCAGCCTATTGGTATTTTTAAACCTTGGATGTGTATTCTTCTGTGGGCTCTCTGCCCAGAACTCATCAGTCAGGGAAATGATGATCTGTGACAGCAATTATGTTAAAAAGGTGGACACATGTAAAGGTGCTGCAAACTGAAATCAATACACAAGGGCTTTCATTACAAACAGACAACTAATCAATACTTGGGGAGCACTCCAGCTAACAGGAGTAAGTTTTACTCAACTTCCTGTGAGTCTCGACAGGCAGTGGTCTGTTGCATTATTCAAAGTCTACTGGTTAGTAAGGGCAAGGGTAAATAATTAATCACCTTCTGGGTTGAATGTACACTGAGGCTAAGCAGCCCATTCACTGTACGTCACCTCCCTCTCTTTTCAGTCTAACCCTGCTTGTAACAGTGGGTGGAGCAAAAATGCTAAATAACCTTAACATGAAACCGTTAAGGAAATATGCACCAACTTCTCATGTGCATATTCAAATGTTTCATTCAGCGAACAGTTACTGCTGCCAGTCAAACGTTTTGATTTGATATTTAAGCATTTGTTTCTTGGGCGACAAAAAGTTGTTCCCGGTGACGCACAAAACACGTCAGCTACTTTTCCCCCTCTTTTTCAAAGCACCAGTAGAAAACTTCTAACAAAGTTTCCCTGCTGGTAATAAAAGTTACACAATGCTTACACTTCAGCTCTTAACAATTTATACTAAAAATGAATGACAAAAATGACTAGATTTATCCCTCATCCAAATCTCAGCAACCTCTAAAATCTTACCCGCCCGTTGCTGACTCCTTTTAACTCTCATCCACTCAAAAGTTTTCCTCCTGTCATCCGTAGCGACTCCATTACAGTCCGGGCTGTTCGAACTTCCCACGGCAACGTGAATTTCGCAGCTATTCTTAGAGGATGTGTGAATTTTCTCTGCAAGTGACCCAAAATTACAGTGTCTGGTCTTGTTCTTGTTTGAATATCCGCGTCCCAGAGAGCCCTGCGCCCTGCACCGCCAGGGAACACGGTACGAATGGTAGGAGGCCGGTGACGAGAAGCCCTCGAAAGTCTCACACTGCGGTGGAGGAGGAGGGCTGTCCGGGGAGGTGCACACAGTCACATACGAAGAATAGAATTCAGAGGCAGCTTCCACCTCCAGTTTCCTCTCCTCATGATGTCTGGTGAGTTCAGGATGAGACCTGCCGCCCAGGTCCAGGTTTATGACCTCTTTTGCTCGGTTGAAGTCAGTGAACAGAGGGCTGTTCTCCCCTCCGGCCGTTAACTCTTGATAGGAAGTCATTATCACCTTTTCTCTGCATAATCATTGGACGGGGGTGCACTTCATGCCCGGCCTCTCATGCATCAGCAACGCACGGCCAAGCGGCTGGACGAACGTGCATGGGGACATTCCTCAGAGGAGAAAGAGCAGTCCCTGATTGATGGAGATGACGTGCCCTCCTGGTCTCGGCCAATGGCTGGACACCTCTTTCATCAGGGAAGACAAAACTGATTAAGCCGAGCAAACAACTCGTGAAACTCACATTAAGTCAACAATTTAACGTTGCCCGAGTTCAACAGGCCATTGCGAAACTGCACAAATCATAAGCAGTTGCAGAGACCCTCAGCAGACACTGAGGGCCTTCATGGGCCTGTCACTTATTCAGAGAGAGTATAACTACATCAGCATAAAGCATGGTTTAGGATAAATTCTTGTGCAAACTTTATTTTTGTTACTTTTCTTTTAAGGAAACCATAAAAACTTTTCCCTAGGCAAAATTCGCATAATATAAGCCTAGCTAATGGATTATTCAAATTTTCAAATGGTTCTTGAAAACCCGAGGCTCTGTTCTGCAAAGGGCTTAGGTCATGTGAAAGGCACGCTTAATGGGTTCAGAGGTCCAGGCAGCTGGTATTTAGAAGTCATTCGGAGCGGATTTGTTACTATCCCCCTAAAACCGAAAAAAAAAAAAAAAAAGATAAATGAAAATGTTAGCGCTTTTGATGATAATAAGGAAGTTCAATGTAACATATTGTTTTCTCTGTCAATTTCAATTTCTTGATTGGTTAACTCTGCTTAAATATCTGATTTTTTTTTTTTGTTGCAGAATCATATCAGAGAATAATTTTTTTGTTGTTTTTTTTCTCTTTTTTGTTGTTTTTTGGTCTGAAATAAATGTCTGGGACATTGCATGCAAAGCTGACACCGAAAAAGAAAGTTTCTATTATCCAGCGGTCGAAAAGACAGAGGTCAGACAAAAATGAAAGGAGAAGGGGAAAAATAAATAGACTGAGCAACAGCAGACCTGCAGGTCTTGAGCCAACATGTCAGTGTTTTCACATATGGAGAAATGAAAGTATTAACACGCTCCACAGCAGTGGCCTGACCTATTTTCAAGACACTGTAAATTTTTGGAATTAATAAAATTACAAATGTCTCCGTGCGATAGTGTTAGTTTTAAATAATAATCAGCAAATTACATATAAATGAATAAATCGATAAATGAATAAAAAAATTAGATTCATAGTGAGAAAAAGAGTGGGGAAAAGGAAACTTGTAACACAAGTTACATCAGCTTCTTACCGAAGACCAACATTTATGTTTGTGTTCTGCACACGGCTATATCAAATCATATCAACTTAAAAAATTGTTTAGTTTTCAATTTTATTTAACAAATAATATCTTTGAATAACACCACAAAATCAAATAATGATGATGAAAATAACAGTCATAATAATAATAATAATAATAATAATAATAATAATAATAAAAGAAGCAGTACATCACAACATTTAATTATCCTTTAAACCCCAAATCTCCAGCTATTCTGTTCTTATCCGTTTACTTTAATAATATTTCCAATGTCTGTTAAGTTTGTAGTAATTACAAAATAATTCAGCGTAATGAACAACTTCTAACTGCATTCTTACAACACAGAAATATGGTCCCAGCTGTGGGAGTTAATGGGATTCTACAGGCAGCGATGTGCTGAATGACTGAGTGCAATATATCCCTTCTCTCCATGCATTTGCATGGTGCACTGATCCATCTTCATGTCAGCTCGGAGGTTACTCAGGGTTCACGCGCTAGCTTGTTTCTCTCCTCCACACTCAATAAATAAATCTCTGCAGCTTTCTGTTTACCGCCTGAATATAAATTTGTTTGCAGTCGATCGAAGACCTGTGCGGAGGTATTAGAAATTGTATTTCTGTAATGGCTTTCAGCAGAGGGTGGAGGAGGGGGTGGGAAGGGTTTGCAGAGAAGGGAAAAGAGGAAAAAGGAGAGAAAAAACAGGTGTGAACAATCTCTGCTTTTCCATTTGCAACATAAGTTAAAAAAAATGCAGCAGCCTCATCCTGTTACAGTCCTCAGACTGCATTTAAATTACTTAGTAATCTCTTTGTCGCATAAGACAACAACAGCAATCCATGTTTAGTCCTGGACGTGCCATATGTTTGATTAGCATATTTGAAGTGTTGTTCCACATCACTGCCCAGTGCAAATAAAATTCAACATTTTAGAACAACAGCCGTAACAAAACAGATCTTTAGCCTAGACACTGCAGTCTGATGTACTTCTTTAACCACAAATTCAGCATGACATCTAAAAAGAAAAAAAAATCAGATCTTACAGAAATAGATCCTATTATGAATTTGTTTCTCCCCAAACCAAACCGTAAATATTCTGCCTTCAAACTCCTAAAACATCCTCTAAATATTCATTAGAGGCATTTTCATCTGCTGCATAATGTCAGTTGTTTTGACTGCACGTGAGGTAAAAATGGAAGCACTTGCGTGGCTGTGTCAGGACGAAGAAAGCAGGGAGAGAATATTGACTGATGCTAATTTGTTTTGCGTCCATGCTTTGACGAGTGTCAATAGGCAGTCAAGGTCCTGGGATCAGTGTGGCCGTGCTCGGATTACCTCCTTGGTTTCGACGGAATCCTTATCCTGTTGCTGACATGCTGTGGCCGCTGTTGACACCAGACCCTTGTCTGGCCCCGCAACACTGTCGGGCCTCATTATGTGTCAGCTCTTGACCCCTCACAAGACTGGGAATTAACCAGCGCTGACAGACGAGTGTCACCACCAGCCATACAGGTCATTGCTGTTAATGCAGTCCCAAGGAGGGGAAGATGACAGCCATCGATGGCTGGTTTATGGTGCGAAGGCTCATCAGGCATTTTGATTGAGCTGTAATATGGCAAAGGGGCAAAGAGGCACAGTGCAGGAGAAAACAGTGAAATTGATTGAAAAGATCAGAGCAGGACTGAAGAAGAAGCAGACAAAGTGAAGCACATTGACCAACTGAAAGATAGCTATCTATATGATTGATAGGGCATGTCACCTTTTTTTCAAATATTGACATTTTTGAAAAATTGTGATGTCAAATATAAGGTTTAGCTTGGTGTATACCCAGCCCACACACAATCAAGGGAATACCACTTGAAAACAAAAATTTCATCCGCTCACATCATGAAATTCTAATTATTGTCTTTGTTTTGTAGTAGAATGATATGAAATCCATCGGAGAGCATGAACCATTATCATAAATCCACTACAACTACTGTGCAAATGGCCAGGGACATTACAGATAACTGCATTGTGCAAAGGCTCATCTCTGTGACAATGAAGCAATACCTTACTAATACCAGGACTTTTCAACAATAGCCTATAGTATGTGTTGCAGCACTTCACAGCTTCAGTGAGCCAAGAGGCTTGGAGTCGGCAGAATCCCAAACATCATGACAACAAGCCATCAGTCATCTTCCCCCCAAGCTGCTATGCACACTTGTGTGTTTCCGGAGTTCTTACTGTGGGAAATGAGCAGGGTTAAACATGAAACAGGAGGAAATGTTCATCATGGCAGCTCACTCTGCAATATTCTCCTTTATACAGCCCTGCTTTAGCTGCAGGGAAAGAGAGGAAGCTGTTTCCAATATATATATATATTTTTTTTTGCTTAAACATCCCCTGCTTGTTCACAATGCAGATCAACAGTCTACTGTGCATACTAATTGTGGTTGATAATACATTGCTGAATCAAAATTACACATTATTAATATAACACTAATCTGATTTTAAGGTTAAAAAAGGATACTGCCTGGAGTAAAATATTATGGTGTTTTTGCAATATGAAAATATTATTTCAAATTTATCTTATACAATATTGAGAAGCTTTATCTCTAACTGGATGCCAATGATGAATAATCTGTCAGGTTTTTAATGTCCTGCATTGAATGTGTATGATGTTTAAAAATCAAATGTTTGAAGCCATGACTGATATGAGCCCCACTGTTCCATCAGAATGATTATTGTGCATTTAACTAAAAGACTGACCCTGTTATATCTGGTCTCTTTTGGAATCTCAGAAAACAGTAACTTGGGCTTAAATGTTCAGCAGCCCAGCATGGGTTTAATAAATCAAAAATCCTCAGTTTAACACCGATGTTAATTATTGATGTAAACAGTGTGAAAGAAGTCTGCATTTCGTATGTTACATATTTAACTTTGATTTGTCTCTTCGGAGTCCAGAGATCCCATGCTGGTCTTGAAAAATAGTAGCCCACTTTGCAAATCTTATTATGCTTTTGGTTTTTTTGTTTCTTGTTTTTTTTAGTTTTGGGGGGGAGGGGTTCCTATTTAAATCCAATATATAGAAATGGGTTAAAGTGGAAAGTGTAGTTCCTACAAGCTGAGTCTGAATATGCTTTTGATGAAGGTGATAAAACATTTATTGGACTATAAAGTAGAATTATTGCACCTAAAAGGTAAACATTTCACATTTTACATGTTATGTAATCTGTATAAAGAAACATGTAATCAGCTAGGTACAATAATAATGCAGCCTAATATAACAGTAAACCCTATCTTTATAAAAAAAAAAAGATTATATATTCACGTATTATAAAATTCTTTGCAAAGTCATTGACTAGCATTAAGATTTTTTAAATAAAAGTTGCAATTTGTAAAGATATTAATAATTTTATACTGAATGGTGCTTCTAATATTGAGTCTTCACTTCTCTGTGTAAATGGACAATGAATGAACACTAAAAGCAAAAAAGAATAACTAAGATCTACAACATCATGATGAAGGACTTGGTGCAGGACTATTTTATTAAACTGTGCTAATGTAATCTAAGCCCAAGGTGTGCCTCATTTGCGTCTGAGCATGCAGTATATTACTCCTGTTTTAAGAAGAGTAGGAGGAAGCAAAAGCCCAGACACTCAGTTTTAACTCCTATAAGAACCTATTCCAGACAAAAAAGAAGTACAAACACCTTTTTTTATTTATTTTGGATTGTTATTTTATTTAAACAAGTACTGACAACATTAACCACAGTCACAGATGTACCAATTTGTCAAGACTCAAAATAATATTTTTGCAAAATAATTTTTGCAAGCGAATTATTGATAGGTGACAAGACCATCAAGTAAGTGAAAGTATGTTGTGTGCTTTTTTAGTGCAAAATGCACAAATATGCATGCTCATTTTTTGCATAGTATTTTCCCATGTTATTACCCTGTGTTATCATTTCTTGTCTTTTTTCTGATGTGAGAACAGCAAAAAGAGTGTGTGCATTGATTAGATCTTGCATGATGAAGCCATTGAGAGTTGAATGATTCTGGAGCGTTCGATAACAGTCAACTTGTGACATTTACCGGGGTGACTGCTGTGCTTACAAGTTCATTCGTTTGACCAGAGCTTTTCAGAGGGAGAATTCAGTTCCAGCAGGCAACTCCCTTACTGTGCACTGTGCAACTCAAAACGGCTGAAATGGTTTCATCACCAACTTACCTTTTATTGTCACCGATCATCTTTAACTGGGAAGCATTTAAAATGTCATTGATCTTGATAATGCTGTGCTATAATATGACAGTAACAGTTGTATGAGATTCAGGACGTCAAATTTCCAAGACTGATGAGTTGTAGAGGTTGAGTTATAATCCATCTACCTGAGTGATGCTCAGGCTCTGTTCTGCATGAGGAAGCACACAAATAAATAAAACCCATAAAGGTGACAGAGAAAATTGATACTTAACAATCATCTTAAGCAACAAGCACTGGGAGAAAGTGGTGGGCAGCAGTTACTGCTGCAGAGGGAAAAGGCTGAGAAGGTTAACAGGTCATAAAATGGAAGAAGTCTCCAAATGGCCAGCCATAATATTACAGGATTTTACTTCACTAAAGTTTTGCCTTTGATGATCATTTCTGGTAAGATCACACCTTTTATGATTTTAAAAATTAAAACAATTTAAAACTTAAGTTTAGCTATCAGTCTGCAGAACAATTTCACAACAGTCCCACATAAGGACACAGTGAAAACATCTCTAAGGACTCTGTCGGTTGTTTATTCCACAATATGGCATGTCTTAGTTTTGTTATCCAAATAATTTCTATTTTATTCAACATTTTACCAGTTGTTTTCTAATAACTTGTATCCCTCGTCTTCTCCTTATGTATGGTTTCATGGTGAGCAATGATATTTAGAAATACAGTACATTCAGAATGACTCTGCTATCAGCACTTTCCATATTTTTTCAAGATTTTAACATTTCTTACAAAGGATACAAAAATACACCAGATTACAACATATACTGTAAGTCACATTCTATAAGATATTTTTCAGTAATTACACTGTTTTGCTAACATGTCTATGCCTGAAGGTATATGTCAGTAAATTCCACGTAAATTCCAGTATTTTTTGTTGTTTGTTTTTGCCTATAAATACATTCTGACTGAACAGTGTCTTACTTTATTTAGTGGTTTGTAATTTATTGGTTTATAACAGAATAATACTACAATAACAATTAGGAAACAGGTGTCAGACTCACACATAATATTCACATTTATATATAATATTTTGTATAATTACATTTATTTTGTATAGTTTTTAAATGCTATTTCTGTATTTTTGTGAATAATTTTTATTTTTGCATCTTCATAGGCTATTTATATCTGGTGTTTCCTAAGCTGCTGTAATAATGCAAATTTTCCTCCTGATAGTAAAATACAGGAATATCCTAATTTGTTTGTCTTGTGAAGGGCATTTCAGTTTTAACTTGTAATTTCAATTTTATTCCATTTTGATTTCAGAGATTTTTTTGTGATTGCTAAATCTAGAATGTCTGTTATCAATCATTTGCACATCTGTAGAGGTTTTTCTCAATTACTATGTAAAGAAGAGGATTATTGTCTTTCTGCACTCACAGAAAACTTGTTTACCAAAGCATGAACTTGATAAATGATAATAAATAGATGTCAAACTGAGTCCCCAACATTGAAATAGCCTGTTTGTGCTGTTGGATGTCATCCATCTCAGTTATGGACTGATGTAGGATGTAAAAATGACATCAAATGCAGGAAGACCTTTTGTAGCTTAGCTGTTTTGGGGAACTTTCATACTAGAGAGTTCCCAAAAATATCTAAGAAACAGGAGGAATTGTCTTTCAGTCACAAAACATTTTTCTTTACTAATGCAAGGGCTCACATGTAGACACTACTTATTATCATCATTGATCATTTTATGTCTGATAGTGATCCCCATATAATGAATGGAATCAGCACATTATAAGACTCCAGCTGACAGCAGCAGTATACTATGACAACAAAATGACAAGTTGCTGGCTTTATGGGTGTATTGTGCAGGGTCAAATGGTTTGCAAGATACTTAAGGCCACACATCTTTGTTAAGCTCAGAGCAGTTTTGTTTTCACGCCAGCTTAAGAAAAGTCTTGATGCAGGGAACATTTTTCAAATCCAGCAGCAAATCAGTTTCACAACAGCTGCAAACGGGACAGTTAAGCATTAGTCACTGTAAAGAACTTTTTTTTAAATTAATGATGGACCGTAACCAAAGCTGGTTTCATGGCAAACTACCACTAGCATCATTTATCACTTCAAATATCTACTTAATGCAAAGTTGAAAATTTTGGGGGAAAAATACATAAGGATCTCTGGCTATGCAGATATAGCCCTCTGACAGATGTCAAGTTGTCAGAGGAGTCAAGTGAGTAAAAAGGAAATAATGACTTTAGCTGCTAACTGGGAGCAGCCTAATGTGAGAACAACATGCTAACTTAATGTTCAGATGGACATTGAGTGTTCCCCTTGCAGTGGGGCCCTTGAGGGTAGGCTTTCCTTGACCCTGGGGATCCCCCTTGACCCCGTCCACAGAATTACTACACTCAGTGTGCGGATCCTCCTGCCTTTTAGCGTCTGGACGGAGAATGTGTTAGGGAACCAGAGGTAAAGGTCCTTTTGAGCCTCAGCACTATTGGAACCATAAATCACCAGGCATATGCAAGAATCTCAGGAATCCAGCGCTATCTGGTCCTTCCTCTCATTTACTCCTCTCTCTGTCTCTCAAAAAAGCTAACAGATTCTCTGTGAACTTTTCTCTCTTTGCTGCCTTCTCTCTCTTGGCCTTCAAACTTTTCTCTTGTCACCAAATGTTAAATGCAGATTTGGTGTTTGATGATTTGGGAGATTTGAAATATATATGTAGTTGTGGCTGCATTATAGCTCAGTTAAAACCAATACAGACTTGCTGCAAATGGTGACAAATATTAACTAAATGACTGAAGAATTCAACGTTGAATTAGGATTAGGAAGTCATCCAGGATCACTAAGGCAGCTTTACCTACCCCATTTCACAGCTGTCAGTAGTCCTTTTTGACAACTCATTCACAGTAAGGCCACTGATATAAAGCTGTCAGCATGCCCGAATTTGTGTGCAGTTTTGCTTAGAATATTGACACTAAGGCTCACATTATCAAGCATAAGAGAAGGGTTCACTCCTTTAAAATGTAAACTTATGTTTGAAATGTAAAACTGCTCAAAGCCTGAAGCATGAGTAACCCACTTCTATCAAAAATTGCCCTTTTTCTTGCTATGACTAAAATTTTGGGAGGAAAATAACATTTCTATGACATGGTTTGCATTTCAGAATCCACACTCCATAAAAGCAGAGTGAATGCCTGTAAACAACTCAATCTTGTTCTTTAAGATAATATATTATCATCACTGATTGAACAGTCTCTTGTGGCCCTGTGGCATACTGTAAGGGCTTCCATACTACACAACTAACATGTCCCCTGAGAGGAAGGCCAGCTCCAACTTGCAACACTACAATTTGACTATTGAAAAGGCAAAGACGGGGAAGGAGGAGGCAAGAAATCTTGTCATGGTGCCCAGTGGGTTTAGAGTTTGTGGTTGGTGCTCTGGAAAGGCTGCCTTGTCTCAGTGATTAATGGTGGGGAACTCTGAGGCAGAGGAAAGGGAGAATCAGGATTGAGCAACAATGCTGTAGTTTTCAATGAATCTAAAGCACGTTTTAATTTTATTACAGAATCATTCTCATTCTTCCATTTGGGATACAATCCATGAATATTTAATCATAAAATAGCTGCTGCTGGAAAAAATGTTGTTCTAATTAGCGATGAATAGCATAAACACTGCACAAGTGCTACAGTTTTCCCAAATGAATTTATTGAACATGTACAGTTTATGACATCTCAATTAATCAAGAGCAGTATGAAAGACTTGCTGGATGTTGTTATGCTTTTAACAAAAATATAACATAATTCAATATGAACAGAATTCTGCGCATTTCATAGTTTAAACATTTAGCTGCTATCACAGTTCACAATAACAAGAGGCCTTATGGAAAATATGACAACCCCTTGATTATTATCTTACAAGAGGGGAATCTAAAGAAAAAAAAACTCTCTCAAAGACTGTTTCCCACATGCTTTGAACATGCAACAACATTAATATTATACACATAAAGCTATAGCAAAAACATATGATTAATAATTGTTCTATGTCTTTAAGATGCTGTGAAATAGTATATGAAAATCAAGTTTAAAAACTACCAGTCTTCAGTATGAGCCTGAGAAACAGAAATGATATTGCTTGGCTCTCCTTTAATTAAGATGTGTTCATACCGTTTAATTAAAATGTTTTGTGAATTATGAAAGAGTTTCCTGGGGACTGCATTCCAAGATGATGATCAGACACCCTCCAGTCTTTCATGAGTAAGTAAAAGTGGATGTATGATCGAGATTTTGATGAACAAAACAGATGGCCATTATGAGGCCTCAGGGCCAGTTTGAAATGCTGGCACACTGATGACCATTTACGCCTGTGCAGGAGGGTGGTGGACCATGTGAAATAGATGGAAGCATGCAATTGAAATGGGGCTGATATGCAGGGTGAAAACACTGAGCACCACTGTTACTGTTAAAAGAACCAAACAGGGAGGACACAGCACAATCCATGGAATGCAGGTTTGAGGAAGAAGTGGAAGAAGTTCTGAAAGCACATGCTGATGGGAGCCTTGGATGATCTATACAAGAGTTCACATTGCAGGGAGACCCCTGTGGCAAACATGTCACTTTTCCATGCATGTGCTCCCTCTTGTGCCTCATTCTGCGATTCTGAAACCAGATCTTGACCTGCCGATCAGTGAGTTGCAGCCCAGCAGCCATTTCCAGCCTCCGGAGACGACAAAGGTAAGGACTGAAGTGGAACTCTTTCTCTAGCTCCAGCAGCTGGTTGCTGGTGAAGGCTGTTCTATCCCTCCTCACTCCTTTGCCTGACACACCAGCTGCCACACCACCACTGACTGATGATAGAGGAAAGCACATAAAGATGAGAAGGTGTTTTAAAAAAACTCACTGGCTGGCATCAAAAAGCTATCCAGAAATGTGCAGCCTCCACAGGGAAGCTTTCAGGTGCCAGCAAGGCACTTGTAAATCCTCAGCTAATCAAACTGGGGCTAAGTGGAGCCCTCCGTTCTTATACAGTCATGCTTCAGTCACCAAACAAGACTGCTTGTCTACTGTATCGTGTTCAGGGAAAGTTCCCTCCCAAAGAAGCAGTCTGGGGGAAACATCTGACGCCTCTGTGGCTGCTTGACAGGCCACATTAATCAGAGCGACACACGGACACAGACCTGTCAAATCCCCATCTCAGTCACTTAAAAGGTACCTTGGGAGCGCCACTGAAAATAACCACCATTAGGGATTCAGCTTGACATGTACATGCGCAATACTAGGGCCCTGTTGATAGCAACGTGACATAGAGGGGTTAATGGATGTGTAATAAGACCTACTGGGTACCTCAGAGAGAAAGCTGCACTCTTAAACACAGCAGACTGTTTCCTTATTATATTCTGGCTTGTTTGTAGAGTCAGGACAGTGATGTTTATCAATTTATGTGTAAAATTATAACATTATCAATTAAAGATGTAAACAATTAAAATTACATTGCTGTTTTCACTGGTCTTTTGGAGAAGATGTAATCATCTTTTTTTGTGAAATGTACAGAGATACTTTGTGATTATCCACGGAAAATGGACTTACAAACCCATTCTCTGGGGCTTAGTGTGATAGGAGTCTATTTCAAGCTTGTGTTAAAAAACAACAGAATGTAAAGTGATCCTCAGTTGCAAATTATTAGCCCTTGTGCTGCAGCTTTTCATATTTGCCTACAGGAGAGGTAGGACAAACAGTGCATGAGGCTACATTTGTTTAACTGTGCTGCAAGATTCAGTCCCTATCTAAAAAGAAAAACATAACATCTGTAGGTTATTTTGGCAAGCTGTTTGGCATCCACTGCCCATTTGAAACACAAGGTGTAGCAAAGCCCCTCAAACCATAGTGTCAAAAACATTCTGTGTACTCAGTTTTAACTTTGAATAGATATAGGTAATAAAGAAAAGACCTTACCAGATTGTTCAGAGGCAGCCATCCGTGACTTCATCCAGGGAAAAATCACCCCAGAGTGGCAGATGGTGAGTACACCGCAGCTCCTGCTCTTCATGTCCAGCTTGCCCTTGGCATGACAGTGGACCATAGGCTCCAGAGGGCACTCAGACTTTTCGTGTGGGTTCAACCTGGAACTAAAAGTAGCAGAGGAGGTCATGTTTTGAAGTTCTGCCTCTTGGCCTCCCCTGTCTCCTCCTCTGTCGCTACATCCCGCGCTTAGTTTTGGCACGTGTCCAGAACTCATTGCAAAACTGTTGCCATGCAACTGCAATGGGAGGGCATCAGAGTGTTGGGGGTTCATGGATCAGGCTCGTCAAATTGTCTCAAATAAAAACCAATAATTCCTCAGCAGTAAAGAAAGAATAGGACTTATATCTGTCTAATATCTGATCACAATTAACCTGAATGAAAAAAGGCACGTATGACAGAGCCACTTGGAGTAGGCTAAACCATGTGCAATATTTGAATAATATTTACCAGAAGGGTTCCGTAGTCACGTGAAGCCGTCTGCCAATGACTGAGCTCTGGAGTTGCAAAGTAATCCGCTGGCAACTTGGGGCGCCGGAGGAAGCTTCTGCCATATTTCTTCAGACATTTCTATAAATCGTCTGCCTTTCTTTGTCTATGGATAAAAAAAAATACAAAAAACATTTCACGGAATATGAATAACTGCCGAGAAATGTGTAATCAGTGTGCGAGAGAAAAAGGAAGATGCGCTTAAACGGAGGGGGGAAAAATGGCAGAAGGGGCAGACAAAGATTGCACGTGTGGTGAGGAGCGTCTTATTAGAAACTGAGCGCAGATTTCCTGTAATGTTGTAAATCCTCTGACAAGAAGGAGCCGACGTTTGCAGCTGCAAGTCCTGAACAGTTTGGTGGTAGGTTTTTATTTAATAAAAAACAAAAACAAAACGGGAAGAGTTCCTGCTACAGAATGTGGGATGGAATAATCACCGGCTAATAACTGTTAACATTCCACTCTTCTTTATTTTACTTAAGTGTTTTGAATGGAAAAATTATTCAAATAAAGTTTATTTTGTTCTACTTTGAACAGACAAACATAATAACAAATATTGAGGTTATTCGTCGTGTTTTCATGTTGCTGGAGGCTCAATCTGCAGGAAAGGTGATTTTATCTTTTAAATCGCTGAGATCATTTTAGATAATTGAGTTTGCAAACTAATTTAAGTACGCAATATAAATCGGTGGGCTTTCCTTTGAATAACAGCATATGCTTATAACTGTCAGAGTGGGAGTATAGCTTAAGATTCACTGGGAGTGGTCAAACAAAGGCTTGACAGTCATTGCTACACAAAGACAAAGGGGGCAATCATTAAAGTTTTTTTTTCTATAGTACTCATTTGCATTTATCAGGCATATATAGAATCGGATGGTATCTGTGAAGCAACATTGTAGACACGTTTTGGGGCTCAGTCCTGTTTGCACGGCTGAATGGACAAAGGGAGGACATGTTCAGCACAGACCTCTAATGTGCGCTTGTTACCAGTTACTGTGCCAACGACACCATACACCACCGGGGACCTGAACAGACTGAGATATGGGGGTGCAATGCTCTTAAATAAAAAATGGAAGTTAATTTCAAAACCCCATGATATGTATTTTCGAAGAGATATTATTTGTACTAAAAGCTGCATCAATTGTGCTCTAAGTGGGTTATATTCTGTGTGTGTTTGTGTGGAGAGAGAGAGGGGTTGGGGGGGGCTCATGTATTGCGTTTGCTTAATTTCAACAATGCACAAATATATACACAATTGAAAAAATAAGTAGAATTGTTAATCTAACAATTTAGGGGGAAAACATAAGAAAGAAAAAAATGCAACCTCTTCCAGAGAATTGAGAAAGGTTTGGCCCAGTATCAATCTTTAGTGGAAGCAAGCTTCAGATAACCAAAGTTCCTTCTGGTGTTTCACTGCAACAAAGCTGTCTAAAAAGCCCTCTTTTAGATGTTTCAGAGGTGATGGATTATGCACTCAGGGTTGCATAGCTTGGAAGGAGAGGAGCCTTCCTCCTTTTCTGTTTCACCCGTGTTGCCACTGTCACCAAGGTTTTACCTACATCTTTAGGGTGCAAGGAGTCATGGCCTTAAGAGTTTTCTTTAATAGATCAACTTTTTTAGATCTGCCTAAGGACATCAATAAAGTACTTCAGAGCCACATTGATGATCCATAACTTTACTTGTTAACAGGCCATCTTTGAACACTAAAAAACGTTTTAAAATGAACATTTAGGATTTTTCTCATGAGTAGTTGCCATGTTGTGTCATTCACTGCACTCAGTTTGATTTGGAATTGAATCAACAAAGTATTATTATTATTATTATTATTATTATTATTATTATTATTATTATTATTATTATTATTATTATACCATGAGCTGTACTGTAGGACTGGCTGAAATAGGAGGAAAGTAATTAAATTCATTTTGTTTTCCTTGCCTCACACCCTTGAACACACTCTCTGAACTGGAGATAGAATCTATGATATACTAGCTCAGCAAGACCATAATTTAGCTCCTCCGCGCCTCCACCACAATTCTCCGTGAACTCTGTTTGAACCGCCTCGGTGGCAATAAATCATTTTTCTCTCTCACACAAAAGCGCGCCGGTTGCTCTGGGTGTCAACCCTTTTACAATTCCTCCTTACCTTCTGCGCTCTCTCGCCTGCTGACACAAACAACCGAGGAAATTGTCGATAAACTTTTATTTTTCATACCAATAAAGAATGGGGTTGGAGAATGGAAACTATCTGCAGCTGCACACAAGAGGGCGAAAGCAGACGAATTCACAGAACGTTTTTATTTTCCTTTCTCATAAAGTAAACATTAAACTAAACTTATGTTTATTCCTGAGATTAAAAAAAGAAGGAGAAAAAAACAATTGTTTTTCAGAGCTCAAGGGAGGCACGGATCAGTTAATGTATGTCCAGGGGACAGAACTGCACAGATAAGAGGAGACTGAGAGAGAGCTAGGGAGAAGACGTTAATGGGCAGAGGATGCTGTCGGTTAAAACGGTACATACAAATGGCGCTGTCTTGGCAGAGCAGGGAGTAGATTTATGGGCCCGGTGCCCTATATTGCTGTAAACAATGCAGAGTGAAATGAAAGGACCAGAGTTTGCAGACTGTTCTTCATAAGTGAGGAGAAGACACCCACTGTCAATTTTCCAAACAAGTCCCTACGTTTAAGCATGTGCATTAACATCGAGTATTAATTTGGGCATAAGTGGCTTATATCACCACAACCAACTGTAAATCATGTCTTGATTGTTGGAGAGTTGAGGCAAACATAAATCCTCCATGAAGGTGAAGTAGACAGACGTCATACACTGAAAATATATAATCTGATAACACTTGTTCTGGATTGTTTGTTCGTTTTTTCTTTGTTGGTGTTGTTTAATCTGGTGTAGTTTCATTTGGACTCAAGCGTCAAATTTTACGGCATAACCACCGAGAAATTGTTATGGTTGTTTGGAGCAGGGTGTCATTCTAAAAAGGTAGGTGATAGACTATAAAATGAAACCCAAAAACGAGTGCGTAGTGTGCAGCGTGATTTGACGTGTTGAGACCTGCTGTAGGGCTTCATGATCTGCATGATAAATAAATACATTTTAAAAAAAATCTACCTTATAAATCATCTTATTTTACAACTCTGAAAAATACCAGTACCTTGTATTTATTTATTGGTTTCATTTTAAACTTGCTTATCAATCTAATAAATTTTAGCCCTCAATGTCAAAATGTGGAAGTGGGGATGCCCTCCCTCATTAAAAAAAACTTTTTACCCCCCCATAAGCATTTACACCATATGTTAAGTTTAACATTCAATCATCTGTTGCTACGTTTGTGCGTGTGTGTGCATTGACATCTTTAAATGTGTAAATCTGGGAAGTTGTCTTCAGAAGGCTTCAAAGACACATCAATGCAGCAGATATGCAACTGGTAGTTATTGGGAAATCATTGTCAAAGGACAAATAAAATCACTTAACCTATGTACATAATTGTGGATCTATTGTCTCAGGATCCCATATTCAGATCACTTCTGCTGATGAAAAGTGAATAACAGAACCATAATTCAGTCTAGTGAGCGTCTGGGCCCCTAGTGACACCTTCAGCGAGGGAAAATGACTGTCATTTTTAGGGTCTTCAACGATGCAGCAAATAGGCTAATTAAATATTTCTTAGCGAAGCGTAATGATAACATAAAACACCACTGTTAAGTTCATCCAGGCCATAATTTCTATGATGTGAAGTCTACATTGGGAATGTTGATCCAGACTGCTGTCTTCCCCCTGTTTGATATGTTTGCCAGTGCAAACGGTAAATCATTAAAACATTTCTGATGGGTTTTTAAAATCTGCTTTCATGTAGATTAATTTAACTCAAACTCTCACGCGCCTATGTAAGGTGGTGCATTTTTCTCGGATGGGAGAGAGATTTACGGATTTATGACACACCCACTGTTGGTCAAAAAGAAGCAGCCTCCATCCCTGGAAAATAGCAGCGTGACCCTTGTTTCAACTCTCAGCTTTTATGCAGCTGCAATGGCCACCGTTTAAACACTACACACATAATGCGCGGGTCCTGCACCCTTCTACACAAACCAAAGTGGCTGAAGAAGACACTCACCTGAGTCCAGTGGACAAACATCTGTAGCTGCTCAACTTGGCGTAGACAATAAATGCAGGTAATAACCCACTTGAGTGTCAGAGCAGCTGTTCATTTCAGTTTTGCTCTTGTTCAAATATTTCGATGGCTGCTTGTGTAAAGTTTTTATATCTTCCAAGAGAGAGAGAGAAAGAGAGAGAGAGAGAGAGGCCTCGCCCGAGGTGCTCCATAAATCACAACGAGCCTGCAGCGGTGCTATGCGAGCTGAAAATCATGTGTGATTCAACAATATCAACACAGAGAAAAAGGAAGGGGGGGCAGTTCGAGCTGAGTAAATGCTTAGGAATTTAAACTGTAAACTTCAAACTCACAAAAGGTGCCATCTTCCTGCAAGATAAGGTTGAAATAAGCACCGCCCCATAAAAGGTAACAGATTCACCTTCAGGCAGAAAGCTTTTAATTTTGAAATCAATATACTAAATTTTAGACTTACAGAGAGGTATATTAATGTATAAATGGGATATAGGGTGTACATACTTTTTAAAATTCATATGGATCCTCTAAAAGACTAGATATAACTTTGTACTTTACAGGCTGAGTCCTTGAAGTTATAACAATTGTGCAAAGTAAACGATGTGTGTTTTTAATCTTAAACATAGGTCTAACTAAGATAACTAACTATGTTATTATCAATAGAGGGATTGCACATTAGTCTAAAGTTTAAAAACAAAAACATGAGACTGATACTGATTTATGGCGACAGATGACCGGAGTTTTTGTTTAAATAACAATACTATTAATCTCACGTTTTGTTTATTGTGACCAATAATAAATCCAACAAAGACTTAGACAGATTTATTAAATCTTTGACAAACCAAAGTCAATTTACGCCACATGAACTCTGTTTCTACTTAACACAAATCCTCAATTACAAGAGCTCAAACAAACTTTGCTTGCTGTCACTGTTATTTGAGCTTAACCTGCAGCCCCGAAGACATGACAGGGAACAGGAAGGATCAAATACACTGATACACAGCAACATGAGTTTGGCTTTTGCTGTCAGCTGTGTATCATGGAAGACAAGCTGTTGCATATTTTTCTATCAACGCTTAATATTTGGTCCTGCCACAGAAGAAAGATGCTGCCCAAACGATAAAAATAGAGTGACTCTGAAACTCAGCTATAGCCTAATTTAAAATAAACACACACACAGCTTTTCATAATTTTAAAGCAATACTTCAATTATCAATAATGAGAAAGTTTCAACACCAGAAAAAATGCAATTGCATGCATGTGGACAAAAGTGTGAGTGTCATCGGACGTTTGCAAGGTATTTCTCCGTAGAACTTGAAGGTCCTTGTCCATAAACTAATCACAATGACCAGGTGTCCCAGTACTGTCAGAAATATCTATAATTGGCAGCTCACTTTTTGAACACAGGAGCTAACCTGGGACCAGTTAGTCACTTAAGGGTCACGTGAACGCACCAAGATGAACTATTTTTACTGCGCCTTTTTTAGGAGACCTCAGGGATTGTCACTAATCACTGGGAAAAAAATTATGTTTTCTCCATCTTATTTCTAAATTTAATGTGTAGCTGCAAGCCACTATTTGAGGCTAGTGTACAAGAAATCTGCTACAAAAGATGTAAAATATTCTTCTTTTGGCCGATAGTTGTTATTTCAAGAAAAAGAAAATTGTAATTAGATCGTATGTTCTTTAGTTATTTCAAAAGTTTGATTAAATTTCTGCTGGTTCCGTTTATATACGAATTCGAATCAATTAAAAGGACGCTTCAAGAGGGCGCATATTCTGATGTTCTGAAGATTTGATAGTGATGATTGTCTGAGGGTTCAACGCTGTCCGATGTCGCTCTGTTTAACAAAGGGACAAACACATTCAGTGATGCCCCACCGTAGGCCCCCTCTATAGACACAACGAAGAAAAATCCACAAAGAAAGCCGAGGCCAAGGGGGACCAGCGAGGACGCACACAGAAGGTACACGTATAGTGAGTGAGTTAGGTCACAGGGTTGGAGAGGTCGGCCATCCAGACTGAAATGAGCCTAATGGGATAGATAATGTGTCCTCGAGGTGAACTCAGTCTTCTCCCATTTCGCCCCCAAACTTCAATGAAGTACCTTTTCAGCCTCGCGACATGGAGGCGACAGGGCATAGAAAGGGGTGGAGGGATGCTGCGACTGTGGCGAGCACATTAATTTCTCTAATCTGTCCAGCAACATAAAGGCTTCTGGATTCATTTTTCAGAGCCGTCTCACCACTATTCTACCGCCTTTCCAATGTCACATCCCAAAAGCAGATTTTAACATCTGTGGTCCCGTTAAACTGATCCATTTTGAAGTGCAGTTGCAAGCTTACATAAGTGGAAAGTGGTAAAGGGTTCGCATTATTTGGTGCAATCAAAACTGGTTACATTCAGGAGCTGTTTTCCAAAACATAATACAATGCTCAGTGGTAAAAGATTGATGATGGAGAGTCTTCTCTTTGTGTTGTTTTGCCTCCCACTACGCCATGCATTTTATAAGACCTATTCATGTCACAGTATCAATAATCTATCAAGTTCTTCCGCGTCTTTGGGTTTAAGTCATGTCAAAACTCCATCTGCACGGAAAAGCAAAAAAAAGGGGAAAGAGGGGGAAGAGGGGGGGGGGGGGAAAGGGGGGGGGGAGGGGGGGGGG
>JBBBVU010000014.1:13717149-13731542 GCA_037177055.1 Atherinosoma microstoma
TGTGTGTGTGTGTGTGTGTGTGTGTGTGTGTGTGTGTGTGTGTGTGTGTGTGTGTGTGTGTGTGTGTGTGTGTAGGCCTATACGTGTAGAAGAGGGCGGGCATGTGTTCAGAAGGCAGGAGAGCAGAGCAGTTCACTGTCATGAAAACATTCCTTACTAAAACAGCATCTCAATCTGCTGCTTTTTCGTGCAGTCTGAGTTCAATTTATGATCAGAAATGTTCATGATCATAAAAACCAAGACCAGTGAACTTATATGCCAACAGTGAGAGGAAAAAGGGGGGCATGTGATTTTTGTGAATATAAAAAAATTCCAAGGCTTTGTCTAATATACATGGGCAGTGTAGTGTCTGTGCGTGACAAACAGAACAAGTTGACAATACAATAAGTAGAGAATGTCAATCTAACACAGTTATTTACTTGCGTAAATGGACTGCTAGGAGAACTCTCTTCCCTGGTTCAATTTGCCTTAAGATTCACAAATCTATAATGATCGTATTTCTGGTCTCTCGCAGGTCCCACACCGGGATACATAATAAGCAGCTTTGAAGTGAAAACGCACCAAAAGCCATCATATTAATAATGATAAACAAAAATAAATAAAAAAGATCAATAAAATTGCTGCACGATACTGCAAGCTGGACCCAAGATCTGTTTGCCAAACAAAGCTAAATTATTATAGTATTTGTGAAATGTCATTCAGTGAATACCGGACACATAAGAGTCGATGTAAGGTAATATGAAATGTGGTGAAAATAACTCATTTTGATTCACTTTATCCACCATGATCCTTCTAAATGTGAAATAAACCATCCGTAGTCAACAAGTTAACAGATGGAGACCCACAGCATGGAAAGACTTACAATCAACTGAGTGTCCCTGAAAATCAGATTGGTGTTCGTGTTGATCAATCGTTCCTTTACTCGTTTGGGCATCTTTTTAATCACTGTTATTCCTTATATATTCTGGATTATGCAATTGGACAACTGCTAATAAGCATATGAAGACTACCTACAGTCAATTTCAGAGTAATTTAGCCTACATCGGATTTGACTCGTTTAACCTCAGCCAGCGAAGACAGAAGAGGACGGCTGTGGGCTAACCACAAAATAAAGCAGGCCGTGCGGAGCCGCGCCCACAGGACAGAAACGGACTAGCAGACCACCGCTACAACTGGGCCAGAGTGGGTTCACTAAATACAAGAAAGGCTTTACAGCCTTTTTATTTGGTGTACGTATCATATTGTTATGAAGATATGGGCCTAAGTGATTCCTTCAACGCACAGACGACATGTTTCACTAAAGCTGAAAGTCATTAAGATGATTATATTTTTGCGTGTCTTACACGCAAGAGCTCATACAGTGTACTTTCATAATTTCAGAAAAACTAAATAAACATGAATTAAAAAAATGAATAAAATGCCGAGAAAGGCATTTAAATTAGTCTGCAAAACAACGCCGGTTTATGGCGAGCATTTGAGCCACAAACATTTGTAGAATGTCGCACAATTTTAATCACAGGCTAAACGCGATTACAAAAATAGATATAAAAAGGTCCGAGAGATTGATTTCATAAGCTGGTAAGATGTCTTACACAAAAGGCTAACATACTACATCTCTAAAAACAGCATGTTTAACATCCTAATATGAATGAAATTGGGAAAGCTGCTCTTGAGAGAATCATGCATTAGCACAAGGTGTTTTCTACTTAAATCATTTTGATTCTGCGTCTGGATGTTTGCCTATTGTATTATAAAAAGTAATATCCATTTGCATTAAGATACCAAGACTTTACCAGGTCATACTTCAAATTCAGTTGGTCAAACCACCTCCTGCCGGGTGTTTATGTTAACAAAAACTATTTCTCAGAATGCGCACAAATAATTGGTTTACCACAGTTTAGAAAAATCTTGCATTAGTTTAGTTTAGTCTTTTTATTTCCCTACTTCATCCACATGCAGGATGAAGCACGAAGAAAAGAGACAAAATAAATCCATTTGACGTCTAGTCGGAAGTCCAAGTTCAAGTTAAGAGAGGCGGTCGCTCCATCCGCCCAGACAGCAAAACAAAAGACACACACGCTCACCATTAATCATCTCACATCTTCTCTCGAAGAATAAAGCCCTTCAAACTTTTTTGGGGGCATATTTCTAAATGTAAATAGACCTATGTTACTATTAAAGTGATCCAACAATCCTTGTGTGCATAATGTCTTGAACTCAGATTTCTGTTATTGTTATTTATCATTAGCTATAGCCTACTATTATTTAAAGATGTCTGCTAATGCATATTTAATTTGGATCATTTTTTTCTATCCCAAAAATGTGTTAAATGAAGTTTTAAAATGTTTCATTTAAATGTGGTTATCCGAAGCCTACACAAGAAGAACTTAATGATTTTTGAAGGTTACTTTATTTTCACCCCACAGAATTTTATTATTGTAGGGAATGGTAATATGTAACAAAATAATCTCTATGGGTATTTTCATAAATCTTAAAGCTGGCGTGTTTTTACGTCAATTGGGTGCAAGCTATACATTACTGTAATATGCAGGCTTCAAAGTGTGCATACGTGTATAGAAAATGTGTCAAAATGCTGACAGAGTTCCGAGGACGCGCTGTGAATGTTTGAAAGCTTAGGACGTCATGAACTATATCAGCTCATGCGAAGCTGTGCTTCCAACTGTTTTAAATAAGGCGCTTATAAAGGCGAAAGCGGAAAAGATACATTAAAAGAAGTATTTCCTGAATAGTTAAGGTATGCTACATTAACCAACCCTTAGGCAACTAAGATCCAGCTCTACCAAATTCTTTTGTTGTAATCATTTAAGCTAGAATACCCCACCACCACCACTACCACCCCCATTTTAATATCACTACTTTCTTTTGAAACATCCCGTTTTGAATGCTAGCAGTTTTGTTCCAATATCATTTGTTCTCTATATCATCGTGTAGGCTACTTCCCCTCAAAACAAAACTGATGGAATTGACTAATGTTTTCTTGACAGTAAAACAAAATTATTTTCTGCATAAAACATATAAACAATAGATTCAACTCAAAATAGTACAGATGGTTTCTTTTATTTCACATCGTGTAAAACTCACTTTGCTATAGCCAACACCAAATTTAAAAAATCCTGGAAATGTAATGGAAGCGATTTTAAGGACATCTTCAACCAGTATTAAGCCATTCAATAGTGAACGTATGAGGAGCCAAATATCAAAATCGTTGTCGGTTTGGGAAAAGCTGCGGATTTGAAAATTATGTCACCACCTGTTTGTTGTTGGATGATTCGTTCGGATGAAAATAATCTTTCATGGAGCAAAAAATAATCTTTAAAGGAGCACAAGAAGTGCATGTACCAAACAAAGGCACCTATTCTAGCATGTTTATAAATATTTTATGTAAGAAACATGCATGACAATCTACTAAATGCACTGAGAGCACATTGCTCCGAGCACAATAGACTTGATATTCATAATAAACATCAAGCATTTGGAAAGGCAGCTGCATTGGAATGAAACTGATCATTAAGCATTATGGACGTCTTTTTTCCCCTTTTATGTATGAAATTAATTATAGCGTGTGACAGAGTTTTTGTTTTTGCAGCTATTGGCTGAAACAAAACATGTTGCATGCTTAATGTGGCACATAGACATGATTGAGTAACTGAGACTTTCAAATTTTTTGTCTTTACTTAAGTTTTTTTTTTTTGTAGCTTTTTTATTTTAGAATTTGAAGCAGGGTCACTGAAAGATTCTAATCTAGTAGTCTTTGTGTCAAGCTGAAAATGAAGAGCGAAACAAAATGTTTTTTGCTTTCTTTGTGAAGTTGATGTTGACAAGTTAGCCTACAGATAGCGGACAATGTAACTCTGTTGGTAAGCTCATCCTGTGGGTCTTTTTGCCCTAATGTTGTGATTATAACAAAATACCTTCCTCTAATTACAGAGAGCAACAGCCAAGCAATTCTACTTAGAATAACATTTTGTGCACAATGCCTTATTTCACAACTCACCTACCTGCAATCAAATATTTGTGCAGCTCATGCATTACTTGACACGTTATTTTGTGTCTTGAAGTCACCCAATTGAGGGAAAAAAATGTAATTGTATATGCAAATACGGTTTGCCCACTGATTTATGTGTTCTTCCCGATAGTCATCTGAATCCAAATCTTAATAATAACAAACACGAGGCTAATGATTATGATGAGGCATATATTTACTGAAGTGTTGCGAATACGATCTAGAAAAATGCAAATTTTCGACTGGAAGGTCTTTCTTCGTGATTTAAAACAGTTTTTTTTTTAAATGTGCAGGGTGACAGTTTCTTGGAGCCAATTGGAATTTAAACAAAGTAAAAGAAATATTTTGCTGCCAGACCTTTTTTCATTCGAATTGAGCAGGATGTTCGACATATATGAACATGACTTCTTAGCTGCGACTAAAGGACATTTTCATTAAAGGAGCAAACGTCACCATGTGTTTTTGAAAAAGGCCTATAGACATTAATTTAAAACTTCTACTAAACAACAACTTCCATGAAAAAGAAAACAAAAAGACTAATTAACCCCGAACAAAGTGAGATTGTGGCGGAATAAAATCGCTGACTGGCCATTCGACAGCGTGCTATGTGATGGAGTGGCAACACACTTCCACACATTTATTCCCTCATCCGGCCCTCGATTACTCCTGCACTCTGTGCATGGCCTAAATGGATGCAAAAAGATCGATGCATCCATGAGAGTAATTAATCCATGCATGGGCACAAATCAGTGCTGGTTCATTTCTTTCAGTGTATTGCACACATTATAAAGATGAGCAAGGCGAAGTTCAAGTTCAAAGTCTCTGTGCTCAGACAGAGCTCTGTGGATAAGACACTTCTCACCTCTCTCACATCGCTTGTAAACCAAAATAGAATCCGTTTGCACTTTTGAATATATCTTTTAAAAAAGTACAGTATTCAGCAAGAAGTTAAACAAAACATGTAATGCAAACCATCTCAACCTCATTTAAGAAGATCAGTTCATGTGTGGAGCTGCTCTTGAGCTAACTAAACGTATTAAAATTATATATTGAAGAACTTGGCAAAAGACAATATTAATGCTTTACTGATGAGGTCAAGAATTTAATAAACTCAATGACAAACATCTGACTGGAGCGTATAGGCCTATTATCCCATTCCCTGTATTTCGGAACTGAATATCTAATTCCAAACTCAATAAATTAATATTTCATCTGTAATTGTTGGTCTGTTCAATATGTCTCGTTGACAAACAAAGGAGTTTGAAAAACATATTTGATGAACAAACTATCCTGTTAGTAGCCATTAATGATAATAGTATGATTGGCAATAGATTTTTTTTCTTTTAAAAAAACGCCCGTATGACTGAAAAAAAGATGAATTCGGAAAAAAAGAGTTGATCTCACGCGAGCAGAGATAAATTGATCAAATATACAAAACAAATAAGTAAACCCCCATCGTTTTTAGATGTTTTATCTTTGTGTCTAGGTAATAGTCGTTCAGTAGGCTATCTTGTATGTTTTATCATATTTGTGTTAAAAAAAAAATCTAAGCATCTTTTTCGATGTAAATCTGTCTATAAAGAAACAGACAAATACAAACCAAATGTAAGAAACTGCTCTACTTTTATGAACATATTCAGAGGGCGATGAAAAACCACATTCTCGCTTTTTTCCTGCGTGGGATCTTTTATAGAAAAGCCAACAAACTATAAGAAAACTTCGGACCCTGACTTGTGCTTCATCACCAGATAAGTGCACCAGCGCTTGAGAATTTAAATTAATTTTCTATTTAACTGCATAATTAACGATTGAGGTGGCTATAAAATAATCCGCATCAGTAAGATATTAAATGCGTGAGAGGGTTTTACATGTTGTTACAGGCTATGGCAATCACGTCGAGACTAAAAGGGGCAAAACAAAGTGCTTCATCAGGGCATCTCATTTAGCATGTCTAGTGTAGTCATGGTAAGAAAATAACGCAAAATAACATCAATACGATTCCAAAGATCCGGTCAGATCTCATCTGTAAGTGATAGAGAAGGGCATGTTAGGAAAGAAATAAAATTAGGGTTTCAAATATATTGTGGTAATATTCAGGTGAAAATAAGCAACAATTTTTAGGTGAATATTGATTACTAAATCCTCACAATATACATTTACTCAACAACACACAACAAGCTGACATGTCATAGGAACAATGCTGCCATTTGTTAACAAAGCATGCACATATTCACTGGACTGAGATGCTCTTTATTAGTGAAAAATAATGTTTAATACCATGCTGCCTTTCTCTCTCTCTTTTTTTAAAAAAAAACTCTTTTGTAGAAGCAAATCTGTGAAACAATTTAATACAATATTTCACATTTTCTATTTAAGCAAATGAAACATCTAATAGCAATGGCAGAATAAGTCAATCACATGTAGTTTCTATTCAGGAATATAATAAAGGTTCTAAACATTCACATATTTAATGGTCTGTGACATGATGCATTGTAAACAGAAATAACCCTAGGCCAGGATGTAGATAAACTGTTCTAATAAATGATCTAATCTTTCACAGTGAATCTTGGTGGTCCACAAAACTCCTCCCTGACACAACTTTCATGTGTAAATGGTTCTCTTAAGCTCGCCTCGACTGTTGTGGAACACTGGAAATATCCCAGTTAGAAAAGATTGCCCAGGACTGTGCGCAATGTAAGCACAAAAGACCATTTAGTTTGGCCAAATTTGGCTAAGAATCTGGAAAGGTCTGTTCCATGAATTTGGTAGAGATGTGCTGTCTGTTAGAAGCAATTCCTTATTTATCCATCCAACTTTTCCCACATAAAATGTAATTAAATGACATTCCTGAAACAACAGACTGTACTGACCACAAGGCATCAGCTTTTAAAGCAGAGAAAATTGATTGGTCAGTTCTAAGCTGGAGCCAGATATAGCCCACAGGCTGCTAAACAAGCATCACTGTTTTAAGTCAATAAGGAGCTGCTGCAGTAAGATGTAGTTTTTTTTCTTCATTACCGCTCTTTCAGTTCATTAAAACTACTATATATAAGTACTGACATCCGTTTTTTGCACAAAGTGGGAATTTTGCCTACAAGAACAAGGCAGCACAACTCCATTGTTCCCTCTGTAGTTCAAGGGTTTTTTTAGTTTTCATCTAAGGAAGCTTCTACCCAAATTGTAAATGTTATAAACTAATAAGATTGGTATTGAGCCCAGACCACTTCTTTATCAAATTCAAATGTACTATATCACTTTTGTTTTTTGCAATTTAAATATTTTGCAAAACATGAATCATAACAAAACAATTAAATAGCCCAATAACAGTTATTTAGGGATACTTTCTTTACATTTCTATTAAACAAGTATATATAAAAATGTGAGTTAAAATGCACCCATGATTATTTTTTTCCCGTATCTTTAATTTATCTGTTAAGTGGAGCCTCACAGCTATGACATAAAAGTATTAATGTACATGGCCTGCATTACATAAATAAAATCAATACACTGAAAATAATTTGAAAGTCTTTACTTGCATACTTGTACACAATCCAGTACTAATTCAAGATTAACTATGTGGACTGAATACATAAAGTTCTTTCTTGACACCAAATAACTTACTTTGTCATTTACTTCTTTGTATGGTGATAATTTGGTCAGGAAACTCAAATAAACAAAAAGAGCTTCTGTAAACATATGGCTCATATTATTCTTATTTTGCACATTATCAAAAGATGTGCTTTTTCTCATTCATAATATTCTATTCACTTGTTTACTCATTCATTCAACGTCCTATAGTTCAGACTGTACCATAAACCCCAAAATCTTATGGTATGATATTTTTCTTTACTATATCTGTTGGTTATGATTCATTCATATAGACATGATTTAACTTAATCAGATGTGATTTTGAAATGTCATGTTAATAGCATATGAATATTTAGTTTCTAAAGATAATTTCTGGTGTGTTAAAGTTTTTATTTTCAACAGTTTATATCAAACTTATATTCTGAGTCAGCCTGACAATATCCCTGGAGTTCAAGCAGGTTTTACAAACATCTTCGGAGTGGAAGACAAATAAATTATGACTGGGTTTTTCTCCTGCTTTTTCTTCTTACCTTGCAGTCTTTACTCTTATACATTTTTTTCCTGGAAAAAAATTAGAAAACCGTTTAAACAGGCTTGGAAGTCTGCATTCTTTGTTATTCATATCCAAGGCTGAGTTTGCTTAGTCTGATTAACAGTTGTTTTTATATGACAAAAAAAAGTGCAATTACTGCATACTGTAAATATCAAATAGGGTGAAATATTCTTAAAAGATTTTCAATTAAATTTCTGGAAAATTATTATTATAATTTGAGTGAACTAAATTAGCAATTTTGACAGCTACATACCAAACACAAATAGGCTTAAATCAATGTGATAAAAAAAAAAGAGAGAAGGAACCTAGACAAGAACTTTTTTGGTCGAGTTTCTAGTTGTTGTTTTTTTTTGTAACAGTGTTGATACCAAACACTCAATTTTGTATGAATTTAAAATATACTTGTAGTTTGAGTGAATCAACAGTCATTAAAATGACTGATAAGATCTACATTCATCTGAGAATATTATCATCATCATTAACACCAATTAGACACAGGAATGAATCCCCCTGCCTAATATTGTGCAGGTCCATTTTAGTCAACAAAACAGCTTTGACTCAGAAGGTGGGAATATATTAAAAAAGAAATTATTGTGCCCCTCTCTCTAAAAGACACACTCACATACACCGCTGTGATAACTGTGCTCACAATAGAGAGACTTGAAAAGCAAAAACATCTTTATATCAAAAATCTTGACCACCATGGTTGGTTGTTTTGGGGTGCAGTATGTGACATTTGATGTGGTTGTAGAGGGATCAATGGCTTCTTCCCCTATGGCTTCTGACTTACTGTCTGCTGGTGATGGTACACTGGATCCTTGTGTCTGACCACAATGACATGGCTAGCTGTCGGGGATGCTGATACTGGGGCTGGGATCTGTCTCGGCCTGATCTGTGTCCTTCATCTTTACAGAAAAGTCTGAAATATCTCCCTTTCTCTTCATTCTTATGTCTTCCTTTACAAAATCAGAGTGGTTGCAGGCTACGTTTGTCCATATTTCATGCCATAGCTTACTTTAAAATCAACTAGCAGCCTTGCTTGCTTCCCGTTTAGATTAAACTGGATCATGTAGCTTACTTAGTGAGCACTACGTAACGTGGATAATAAGGTACTCTTTGAGCATTCTTTATATTTCATTTTCAGCTCTAAATTGAAAATCTTGATTAACATCAACACTGTTGATGTGTAGTCCCTAAATACACTCACTGAAAACTAAATATGACATGGATTCCCCACATTATCCTAAAACTAGTCCAGTGGTACCATATCAGCATTGTTATATAGCTTCAAGTAACATTAGATTAATAGCCTTTCATAACATTAGTATTTGTTGCACTTGCACAGGGACAAAGTCTTTACAAGAAATGTGCAGCCAAATGTCAACATTTTTAAAGGACTAATTAGGAAACTACTTTTCTAACTGCTAACAAAATTTTCTTCAAACTGGTGTAGTGATACTGGTTATCCATGCAGGTCTGGAAAAACTTTTCAGTGACCTGTCAATCACCTGAGGTGGCACCAGGGGTGTCCAATCAGATTTCAGACCAATCAGCCAACTGTACCCTTACCTGGTAGGGTGTATCAGCTGGATAGCAAAAGATGTGTCAGCTACGTAGTAGCATGACGTCATAGCAGCTCAACATCATCCTTGAATACTGAGAAGAACACGACACAGAAACAAAGGACAAGAATGGCAGTAATCCAGCAGTACGGTTCTCTCTTTTTGGCATGTAGGTTTAAACATAAAAAAACCCACAGTATATTTAAACATGACTCTGTTGACGCTCTGTTCTTATTGTTGCATGCAGTGATGATTCATTTGACCAATCAACAGATTGCAGTGTATCAAGTTCCACCCTTTTGGGTAGGATCAGTAAGATTGGGACGTCAACAGAAGGGTCCCAAAAAAGTAGGATGGGTCAGATATTCTGGGACCCTTCCCAGTTTTTGCCTGTGGAAACAGAATATGTGTAGCTATGGCCCGTCCCATACCAATCTGGACTTACTGGTGGATACGGGGCTTATCATGCAGTCCAGTTGTCTCCCGAGGTTGTTTTCCAAAATAATTTTTGCCGGAAATGATAATGTGCCGTCAATTTTGTGAATGGAGAAGTCATAACTTGCAGAGAAACCTGAGATTCAAGATTTTAAGATGGCTGTACCCAGTACCACCTGTACTCCATCGCTGTGTTCATCAAATTTCAAGTTCAAGTTCAAATTTATTTATAGAGCAAATTTACTGCAACCAGAGTTGCCCAAAGTGCAGCACGATAACACCATACAGTAAAACAATAAAAACAGTAAAAACTAATGACTAAAAAACCTGAATAAAAAGCAAAAGCAAGCAATAAAAATGTTAAGGGCGACTATGTTTAAAAGCCAGTGCCAAAAAGTGGGTCTTACACAGGGATTTAAAACCAGAATCAGACTGGGTAGCTCTAAAGTAGGGTAGCAAACTGTTCCACAACTTTGGAGCAGCAACCAAATTTCTTTCGAAAATGTTTTGTGTCCATTAAGTTTCTTATTATCAATAATTACGTTGTTACGGTGAGGTTGTTCATAAAACGTTGTGTCAATATGTGTGGTTTATCAACCATTATCACCAAAATTTACTGGTGTTCTACTGCGACAGTAAAAAAATTACTTGGGCAAAAGTGGAGCTGGACGTGGTGTTACATGACCTTCTTTCCAGCTGCTGGACAGACTGCAGCAGCTACAACTGAAGAAGAAGACATACAGGTACCGTGTCCCCCACCTGGGTCTTCCACCAATGAAGATGATATGTTGACTTCAGACAACCTGTTGAAAATAAACTTCAAATCGGCTAACTGAGGCTGATCAAACTCTGGAATCATTCATCTTGGAGAAAAAACCTACATGTCACTGCATTGTTATGGTGCTTGGCAACCGATTTAAATTTCGGTAGGCGATCTATGTAAACTCGTGTTGACATTTTAACACCTTGTGAAATTCACTCAGTCATCTGAATATATCCTATTATTGATTTTTGGGAAAGCATAGGTTATAATGAGGGCTGACTTAATGATTGACTTTCTGGACCAAATCTCCAAGCATTTTATGTTTACTTCTGGGTAATAAAGTCTACCCACTTTGGTTCTGGTGTGAATGCCGACTGGTTCACACTAAGGTTCTAAGACTCAAGAACGAAGCCAGTGTCAGAACCAGAATTGTGTCTGTGTGAAAGCACTAAATGTGCTCCTCAAGCCTATTTGTTGAATAGTTTTTGTAGTATAGCAGGGCACAGGTCCTACTGAGGGAGGCATATTCTTGGGGAGTGCTGCTCAGGTGTACTTCGTCTTCAGCAACGTTTAATTGAGAGGTACACGTCAAAGTCACGTCCATATACTGTAATAAGATTATCTATGTTATTTACATTATCTGTCAGTGATTGTAATGTTGTGGCTAATCAATGTATGCACACAGAAGCTACACAAACATCCTACACATTTTTGTTTAAAATTATGTGGTTACCTGCTGGGTCAAAACATTTGGCATCAAAGCTGCCCATCACAAGCCTGTTATTCAACCAACAGCACCACAAGCTAAAAAATAAACAAAGTTAAACAGGAGAAATAAATTATTTACTAGATTTGTATGTCATATGGCAGTGGACTAAAACATGAGGACATGAGGCAAAGCAAGACATACAAGGTACAGGGTTGCTTTGGAGTCATATACTAGAAATAAGGCAAAGCAACATACAGAAACCACAAGCAGAGCATAGTTCTGCACTATTTAAACAATAAAAAAAAAGAATCATTATTTTAGTCCCCAAAATTCTTAAACATAATGAAGTCAATGACTTGAAAGTAGTAATTATGAACAGTTATAAACTGCCTTATGCCAAAATTAAAAAAACAAAACTTTCTTCAATCTTCAGCATAGCACTATGGTTGTGCTCATGTGACTGTTATCTGCATTACCAGTAGAAAGTCAGCATGCTGATGTAACTGCTGTACTTCTTCAGCTGGACAGTAGAGCAAATGTACCTGGCTGCAACTAAGCTGTCGCTGTCAGAAAAAATACTGACTCAACATTTGTGATCTTGGAGGTGTCTAAAAATGTTTGATTTTATGAGGCTTGCTGCATTTGGCTTTAATAGCTTTGCAGTTCTTCTAAAAAGTTTGAGTTGCTGTGATATGGATTTTTGTTTCATTTCTGGGTTTGCTGATGGTTTGGCAAAATTGTGTTTTCTAATCCATCATTTTAGTTTCATCCTTACAGCTGTAGTAAAGCTTCCTGCTGTCAAGCTATTGATATTGTTAATAGGAACATACATAGTCTGAGGCAGCTAAATGAAGTGTTGGAGACAGACTGCTATTTAATTGTATTTTGTCACTCTGGCAGTGTGGCTCTGTAAATGGCCATGGCAGTTTATTGGTAAGTCTACCACTTTGATACACATTGAAATGTATTTGAGAATTTGATGCATATAAATCTTGTACGGTGCCTCGAGGATGAAGCCCTCTGACTTTGGTTTTCCTTTGACTTTCCCTATGACCTCTTTGGGTTTACGTAAATGCCTCCACAATCATTCTATCTTATCCATGAGATTTGATAGAGATATTCATGATGCCTGGACAATACTTCATATTGACATAAAATTTATATGGTAGATGTGGCTCTCTCTTGATGCATCCTAATGATTGGCTTTGCTGTAAGTAAAATGTGTCCATATTTTTGCCATGAATTGCCACCAACTTTAGTAAACACCCTATCTACACCCCATTTACTCTCATAGCATATAACATGAGTTATTTGTAATACTAATCAACATGGGTAATTACAGCATAAGCTTACTCTTGTAAAAGACTGCATTTATCCAGAATTTCTGCCCTGTCTTTATTAAATGTATTGGATATGAGGGCACTTCTGATAATTTATTAATTTGTGTAGCAACATTAAATAATCCACCCAAGATTAGCTGTAGGGTCAGCATTTTGTCCTTTGTCAACTTGTTCTTTTTTAACTTGAAAGTGAACGGTGAAGCTGTTGTGACTTTATGAAGGTTTGTCACTTAGTTTTACCTTGCATCCTGACTTAAATTACTCAGAGCAAGTTTTGCCCATGTTTTTGATAAGTCACCCTGGCAGTAGAACATTACCCTTCAGGCCATTTAATAAATTTGTCTGTTTTCAATGGCGCATTTATTGCATTTTAATTCATACTGCATGTTAAAAGCACACATTTCGTAGTTTAGCATTTCACCCCATGTAGATGAGAGGATGGCACTCAAGCCTAAAAAAATTCTCTCTAAACTAAACATTTGGTGTGTTATTTCAATGACTTAAAATGACACACCAAGAACAGAAATGTGTATAAATGACTTGAGAAAAATGCTGAAAGTGGCATGCTATTTATATGCATTAATCTGAGAACTACCAAATCATTTTTGTTCCTAATGCCCCAGCTATTTGTGGTCCAACGATATGCCCCACAACAGGGATCCCCAATCCTGGTCCTTGAGGGCCGGTGTCCTGCAGGTTTTAGACATTTCACTCCCAAAACTTGATTCAAATTAAATGTAAATCGACAACATCTTAATCTCAAGCTCTGCGCAAACCTATTAATGACCCATTAGTTTGAGTCAGCTGTATTAAAGCAGGGAAACATGTAAAACCTGCAGGACACTGGCCCTCGAGGACCAGCACTGGGTATCCCTGCCCTACAATGTGGTTTGGGTGTCTGATTATGATGCCTCCTGGTTGCCTTCCTTTGGAGACTCAGAAGACACTGCCAGTATTATACATTCCTTATGACCTAGGAACACCTTGAAATACCCCCAATATGAGCTGTAAAAAGCTGGATGGATGGATGGATGGATGGAAAGACATTTTGAAATATTCTGATGCACTGACCAGTAAAAATTTAAATGTTATTGATGTTATTACATAAAGTACATGTCTACTGTACACACTGTAAATGTAAGTTTCATAGACATATAAAATTATATATATACACAGTATGTGTGGCAGGACAAAGGAGAGCCCAGGCAGGGATTGAACCCACAACCTCCCAGGTGAGAGTCATGCGCGCTGACCAGTCAGCCAAAGGAAAATCCCTGTCACCAAGTAGCCAGGGCACATCATCAATCCGAGGCATAGTGACACGACCCACACTGTCACACACACACACATATACATATACACACATATACACACATATACACATACATACATATACACACATATACACATACATACATA
>JBBBVU010000014.1:13749979-13764843 GCA_037177055.1 Atherinosoma microstoma
TTGTGCTACTCTGTGCCTCGTTTTGCCGGATATCTGCCACCTGTCAATCAAAAGGACACGCCCCTAATTATGAAAAACTTTAAGATGCTAAGATGCTAAAACCATGCTAACTTCATGCTAACGTCATGCTTATATCATGCTAACACCATACTGATATCATGCTATCACAATGCTAACTTCATGCTATCACCGTGCTAACTTCATGCTAGCACCATGCTTATATCATGCTATCACTGTGCTAACTTCATGCTAACTTCATGCTATCACTGTGCTAACTTCATGCTAACTTCATGCTAGCACCATACTTATATCATGCTATCACTGTGCTAACTTTATGCTAACATAATGCTATCTCCATGCTAACATAATGCTAACACCATGATTATTATTGTGTTGCTGTAAATAAACCCGCTGACCAAAACGAGCTGAAAGGAGCTAAACCAGCTGAAGCTACTTGTCTCTGCTGGTTTTACTGGTGTCAGTGGATTTACTGACTGGATTAAACACACAACACATTTCTGTGTGACAGTGTTCAGAGGCAGCGATTTATGTTGAAACTGATCTTTGTTTCGCTCCATTATGGCTCAAATAAACAAATTATTCTAGCGTGAGCAGCCAAAGCAACCTTCCCCACCTCCCTCTTCACTCCAGAGCCTCCTAATAAAGCAAAAGTAAATGGATCAATTAGGCAATTTATCCTGCTAATCCCTGGCACCGTCCACCTTTTTGATGTCACCAACAAAGCGACGGAAAACATTAACGCATCCAAAAGAAAGAACGGGGGGTTACTTCTGCCTCTCGCTCCCAGATGATTTGCAATAATTTGCTCCTCGTTCAGGAGATGGAAGGCAGCCGGGTGCCTCTCCGTCACTGGCAGTCGGCATGAAAGCACTTCGCCACCAACTTTCCCCCCAATATCTCCTCAATGGAAGCAGCTAAATGGTTATTAGAGCGACGCCTCCTGCCAACACACTCTCCATAATCACGAGGAAGACGAGGTGCTAGTTTGGATGAGGTCTTAGTGTGACAGCTGTGTGTGTTTGCTTTGGCAACTGGCTTGTGTGTGTGTGTGTGTGTACGAGCCATTAGAGAGGAATCTGAGGGGTCTTCAGGGAGGAAAGCAGGATCAGCTCCAAAAATGCAAAATAAGGAAAATGTGGAATATTTAAAAATAAAAAAAGCTTCGCTTTTTACCTGCAAAAACAGAAAGTAGAGAGTAGGATGCATATTAGAGGGATAGAGAAATGGATGGATGGATGGATGGATGGAGAGAGAGATAGAGAGATAGATAGTCTTTTTAAAAGCTTGAATAAAAGTAAGAAAAAAGGGTTTTAAAAATGTCTAAAACTGTACATGTAGGATAAATTCCAGTCTGGTTTCTGCTCGTCGGACAGAAGCTGCTGATGTTCCCGATGTTCTCCATCTTCTCATCGTTCTCCTGGACTCATCTGCTGCTTCTGATCACGACATCCTTATAAACCGGCTCTGTTTCACCACCGGACACCGACCTGACCCCCGCGGTGTCCCCCAGGGGTCTGTCCTCGGCCCCGGTGTCCCCCAGGGGTCGGTCCTCGGCCGCGGTGTCCCCCAGGGTTCAGTCCTCGGCCCCGATCCTTTTCATCCTCTACCTTGTTCCCCCTCGGTCGGCTCGTCAGCCGTCACCGTCTCTCAGTTCACTTCTACGCCGATGACACGCAGCTTTATGTCAATGCTGCAGTTCCATCCTCATCATCACCTTCATCCCACCGCTCACCATTTATCTGGAGGAGATAAAGGCTTGGATGGAGCACAACTCGTAATAATGGACCCCGTCCATCGACTGTAGAAGAAATGAACCTTAAAACCAGGTGACCTGCAGGTTCCTGAAGAGCTGAAAAGAAGCTCATTGGGATGTTCCCACCGTCTCCATCTTGGCAACGTTACGAGTTTCGTGACTCCCGGAAAACCCAAAAATAGGCGACGAGGAGGCGCTGAGAGGGGGGGCTGTGAGCGTGGGGAGGGATGATTGACACCCTTCAAACTCTGAGCTACTAGCTAACAAAGCTAACCCGGAGCTAATCAGCTAACGGAGGTAGGCGATACCCTGTATATTTGTACTGGGTGTCATCTGTTGAAACTTAATAATAAAAATATGATAATAATAATAATAATAATAATAATAATAATAGTAATGATATTTGTATTATCATTATAAAATAAGAAGAGGGGATGTGTACGTGCGCTGGCTGCTGAGCTGAACAAGCTGGCAGTAAAGATGGAAGGAGCCTGTTGAGCATCTGGACCGACATGAAAGCTCCGAGATTCAAAGTCAATTTTTCCACACATGATTTTTAAAAGTTTGTGCCAGTTTGTGTTCATGCCCACATGTGGCCCCCGGTCGGCCCCCGGTCGGCCCCCCGGTCGGCCCCCCTGTCGGTCCCCGGTCGGCCCCCCGGTCGCCCCCCCGGTCGGCCCCCGGTCGGCCCCCGGTCGCCCCCCCGGTCGGCCCCCGTGAGAGCTCCCATGTGAGCGGGACGGGTGTGTTTGTGCTTCCTCCAGAACACTTAATTATGGCCTCTTGTTAGCAGCAGTCATTGTGTCACTTCCATGCCATTACAAAGCAGATGTAGGGGTGGGATTGGGATGGGGTGTGTGTGTGTGTGTGTGTGTGTGTGTGTGTGTGTGTGTGTGTGTTTGTGTGTGTGTGTGTGTGTGTGTGGGGGGGTGTGTGTGTGTGTGTGTGTGTGTGTGTGTGTGTGTGTGGTGGTGGTGGTGGGATGGGGGGGGGATAGAGACAGGGATAGAGCCAGAGATAGGAGATACATGACAGGATGGAGGGACATCATCTTTTAGTCAATATTTATTTAGCAGAAAAAGAGATATGTCACTTATACATTCATTCACAAAATAAAACATTTAAGATATTTAACATATAAGAAAGAAATAGTATGAACATCATAACTATATATTTGTAATGGACTCTTTAGAAATTTATATTACATTAGCCATTGCTAAGATCATTCTACACATTTAGTGTTTACCTGACAACATTCCAAATCTTACTCCACCTCAAAGAGAACACTTTGTTCTTGGTTTAATCACTGGCACAGGCAGAAAAATGCTGTGCTAATGAAATGCAGCCAAACATGAACAAAGCAGTTAGGGATAAGTGCAGTGCACACTAACTGTGTACTTCTGTGCCATTTTAATTTCTATGTCCAACAAGTATCTAGTCATCAATGATAATACCAACTTAATTTTGAGACTTGGGTTCTTCATTAAGTTGTCCTTGGTCCTAAGAAACAAAAGACTTAAGGGTCTGCTATAAATCAATGCAGACCTTGTTTCCCTGGGGCTATTCAGCCACTTGGGGTGTAAAATGCTCAAAGGCAATGAGCACTTGAAAGTCTGGAACTGCGGACAGTTTCTGCCCAGCAATTATCCTGTCTGCGTGCCTCCTAAACACTGCATACCAGATATGTTTGGGCCTCTTCAGCCGAAGTCCCAGTTATGGAGACACAGATGCTAATGACACTATATTTTCTGAGCTGCAAAGGCAGAGGGCCTCTGGCCATCACTTCTAAAACACAAGCCACACAGCCTGCACCACCCACACCACACAGACCTGTTATTGATGACCACTGACGGTTCTCCTCTTCACTCAACTCAGGGTGGCTGCCCTATGCAACTAAGCAGTAAATACAACTTGTCAAGGTAACTTACTCATAACTGCTTATCAGTTGTCTACACTTGTTTTGTTTCAATGAACAACCTAGAAAGATATGTTAATTTACTTGGCACATTTTTTTCTTCCCCTGGTAGAGTTATACTGTCAAAGACTGTGTCTTTTTTGGGCTGCTGCCCTGTAAGGATCAGACTGACAAGCCCCTGTCATGTGGATTGATGTGTCCAGCTGGTGAGCGAGAGGTGGGCTAAGAAGCACAGTAGCAAAGGCAACATGCATTAAGTCTCATGGCCGAGATTAGAGGGGTGTGGCTGAGGCCTGAGCAGAAGGTTCGAAGGTGAAAGAAAGATGAGGTAAGACGGAGGGGCAGAGGGGAGGGAGAATAGGATCACTGAAGGAGAAGGTGACAGGAAATGATTCTACCTTAGATACCTTCAAGGTGACTCAGTATGACAGAACATTCCCAAAGGTTTACTACTGCAAAGAGGTACAGAGAGGGAGAGAGAGAATGTCAAGGTGCAAGAGCTCTTTGCAGATGTCCAAATACGCAGTAAATCACTCTGAGGACCTGAGGGTGCTCAAATGTTTTTTGACTGAATCTGTCTCCCAGCCCAGAGGCTCCAGAATGACTAAAACATTAACAGGAGTCTTCAGGGAAGCTGCAGTTGCCCACCCATCCCCCCACTAGCAACTGCACAATCCAAGGACTGTGCAAACATAAGGCCAAACCAAAATGGCTTCCATTCAGATGTTGTCCAAATGCATGTCTAGTTTGAAACCAAGAGAATGCTTGACTGGAAGACAGACTTGTACACAAACTATCTATTTAGCCATGCATCCCCATTCCCATGAGTCATAAAGTTGCCACTGGCATTTGGGTAGAGAGGGCTGTGTGTCAAGTTACAGGTGTTCTTTTTAACACGGCTACTCAAAAAGAAAAAAAAAGAAGAAAAAAACAAGACATTTATGGCTTTTTTTCCATGGAGGGCCAAGGAAACAGAAGTGACATTGAGCTTGAAAAACAAGTTTAAACCTAGGATGTAATCACCTTTATAGCACAATAACAAATAGGCCTGCACAGCATGTGATGCACCCATACTTCTGCAGTTAACTATACTTTTCTACAAATACCTGCAGAAAAAAAGTACAAAATATTTCAACCCACCAACAATGAAAGTGCTGAGGGGGAGGAAACAAATTACTTTTCAGTAAACAAAGTGCAATATTCAATCATTAATGTTCTATTACAAACACATAAAGAACCATGATATTAAATATTAATAAAAGAATATGTAGTTTAAAGATCATAAATGTACTAAAATTATTACTTCATTTCATCTATTCATTTATTTGTTAAGAAAAAAAAAACACTGTGAATATTCAGTTGAAACTTGACTGAAGCACCGTTATTAAAAAGTGCAATAACATTAATGGCTCTATTCTTATTGCTCATAAATAAGTTGAGCAGGAAAATGAGTAGTAGTGAAATGAATGGCATTCTTTCCACATTTTTACTGGTTAAAAATTACAGCTCCACATTTTAGATTCATTGAACTGTAGCTGGCAAACTTACTTTGGACAGTGAATAGATGTTCTCGGTCTGTGCACTGTTTTAACTTTTTGAATGCCTTAACATGAAATCATACTTCCTTATACTGCTTCTTTTCAGACTTTGTGCTATAGATTTCATTTCACCTCATTCCTCATTCTGTCTCTTCTGACCTCCAAATAGAAATTGACTGACATGATTTAATGCTAATGAAAAGAACATTAATTAATAGGGGATATAAACCAGTGAGTGCTTATAATTACAAAAGAGCTTCACAGAATTATATCCACAATTCAAATACATTTTGAACCAGTGATATGAACATTCATTAAACATTAAGACACTAGACAATAAACAGTTCTCTACTTGCTTTAGATATTTTGCACAAAAAATCAAAAGGAAAAATATTGCTTCAAATGGAAGAAAGGAGGGATCTGAAAAGACAAGATTGCCTGTGCTTCACTGCTGCCTCGATGTGTGTGCTCGTCTGCCCCCTGCCAGATGCAGTTGTAACTGAACCAAGATTTTATTAGAAATGAAAACCACTCCCTAAAACAGAACACCCCAGAAAATGCTTGTGTTTCTAACACATTTGCTACTTCATCCTCTCACGGCATCTCCATTGTCTGGGGCTCTATTCAATAAGCACAGGAACTGTTTGTGGATCCAGACAGGGTGGAAGGAAGCAAACTTCCTGAAATTGCCAGAGCTTTATCACCTCTTCAAAATCTAAAAAAGCAATCCCTAATAGAATGAGACTCTGAATGACACATAATGTAATTCAATGTCAGACATTTGCAAATGCACAAATAATTAATTAATTACAAGTGAAGTATGGCTTATGCTTCAAATTCTGAAAATTACGACCAACTGCAATAACTACTCTTTCTTGATCATGAGCAGGTACTGTAGAAATGCCTAAGAGTATTAAATTACAACTGCTCACCGGGACTTGATTGATGAGCAGTTACAAAAATTACATAGTAATGATAACAGTTCAGTTTTGGCCTTAAATAGATAGTAACTGATATAGATAGAAAACATTCAATATTTTAAAAAGAAAAGAGGAAAACACTCCTCCCAAAGTTAGTGATTTGCTTTCAACCACACTCATTAGGGGTAGAAAAGCTTTAATATTGTTGGATAGTATATCTTTGGGACACTGCATTTTACATAAAGTGTGCATGTTCACTAGAGCACTAGCTGTAATGCAGTAAGGTTAGATGTGTTGTTAAACTACCCTCTGTTGCAAACAGATGCTGTGTGACTGAACTGCAGAGTAGGCCACCTAAACTTGCACTGTGGAATTAGATGGTGCATTACAGTACCTCAGTCTAACTAAGGGTGGCAGCACAGACCCTATAACAATGGAGTTGGCTATCTGATCACCAGAGAGCACCTTAAACATCTGAACATAGACCATTAGAAACAGGAAACCACTCTGAAGACGGCCAGTCACTTCAGCGACTTAAGTCCTATGTGAAAAAATTAAGGCAAGGCAAGTGTATTTGTATAGCACATTTCCTGTACAAGATCATTCAAAGTGCTTTACATAAAACATTTAAAGCATTACAGATGGTGCAAAGACAGCATTAAAAAGTAGTAAGAGACATCAACAAAAAGCAAAAATCACCAAAAAAATCTGAAAATCTTTTTTCTTTAAATTTCATTTCATTTTATTTGTCAAAAGCAAGATCAGTTCAAAGGTCTGTGCAGATTTTATGCATAGGTGCATGAGAAGAGAAACGTATTAACCTGGATTTAAAAGTGTCTACATTTGGTGAAAGTTTAATCTCTACTCGCAGTTTTTTTCCACTTGCTTGCAGCATAACAGCTAACGGCTGCTTCTCCATGTTTAGTCTGGACTCTGGTCTGGACTAGCAGACCTGAGTCTTTGGATCTAAGAGCTCTTGCAGGTTTATATTCTCTGAACAAATCACAGATGTATTTTGGGCCTAAACCATTCTGGGATTTATAAACAGTCAGAAGAGTTTTAAAATCTATTCTGTGACTAACTGGAAGCCAGTGTAGACTTTTAAACTGGTACGATGTGTTCAGATCTCTTAGTCCTGGTTAAAACTCTAGCAGCAGCGTTCTGAATGAGCTGCAGATGTTTAATTTAATCAGCTTAATTCACTGATCATAATTAGCTCCAACCTTTACTGCAATATATGAAATGAATTGTGTTTATTTTTAATGCCATTTTGACTATTGCCACTTTCTCTCCCTAAGGAATGCTACATGCTCAATAACAATATACCTTGAAAAATGGACACAGGGTGGAACATACTGGAAGGGTCACTGCAGATGAATGTGCATCACTGCATTAATTTCGCAGCCTGCTCAGTGCAGAATGACATCACTCAAGTAAGACCACTGAAGCAGAATCAGAGCCTGTAAGGCTATTCAAATTAATTAACAAATGACCCTAGATTAAAGGGGAGTCAGAGATCAGACATTGAAGGCATTTATCAATTCAATATGCATGGATACTCTCATGATTCTTTTATATCTCTTGTCTGTGCTATAAGCCCATACTCACAATGACACCAATAAGATGTGCTGTATTATACATAAGTTCATATAAAAATGGCAATAGGGTGTTGTACAATTTACTTATGTCTTGCAACTATTTCTATGAGGGGCCAGTTTATATTAAAATGTCTTTCAATTTAAAAAAACCCATCATAGTTGTTACTATTAATTCTCCAATAACTGAGCATCCAAGATTCGTCACAGTGCTGTCTAATATTGTGTGAAATAAGCTACAGCCACAATGACATTTTATTTTATTTTAAGAACAGACTATATCTGAACCATCTAAGAGGGACAGGTCAATTTCTAGGTTTTTTAATACAGTCCAGTGGACAGGGGATAAATCCCTGCTAGGCAACAAAAGGCAGATCAATAAAGAAAGCATGTAAACAAACCACATTGTAAATGAAGTTGAGATGGATGGAGAGTGGAGCAGTGAGGGTAACCAACAGTACCTCAAATAAAGTACATTGCCAGGGACTGAAAGGAGAATAAAGGGCAGAAAGCCAGGGGAACCTTCAGGGTAGGAGTGCAAATGAGGAGAGGAAGATGTACAGCCATGAAGTGGAGAGAGAAACAGAGAAAGAGGCAAAGCGCACGTGAGGGGATGGGGGAAGCGAGAAATTGAGGGAGAGAGGGAAAAAAACAGTAGTGTAGAGGTGATTTATGGTAGTTGTATAATTTTCTACAACGCTGCTCCCCCATCACCATGGCTCACCTTACCTCCTCCATATTCCACCCTCCCACTAGGGTGTGCTCCTCCTCACCATCACACCAAGGAACAGTCCCTGGCCACACCAGCCAGTGATTAAGATTCTGCAGTGATGCGACTGCAGCACTTCGCAAATGGAAGACTGGACATAATTTCCCTAAAATGCTGTTTTTTATCACCTATTTCCCCTTCATCAGCTTGCCGCACACGATTGATAGCTGATGGCACCTCTGACAACTTAACGTTTTTATGGCTAGATTTATGGGCTATCTGCTCCTCTCCTTTTACAGCTCAAACTCTGTAAAAATGCTTATTTCTCAGATAAGGATAGGGAGGGTGTGTGACTCTGTGTATGGAATGGTATCACACCCAGCTAAATGTATGTATGAGAGAGAAGCGCCCCCAACTCACTGCATTGCAGTCAAGATCTGTGCTAGGCTTCTGGGACTTAATGGCTACTCTGAGACTGAAATTACCTCTGCATAGCACAATGGATTAAATATTATATCTCACTTCTTAAACATTACATCTACAACTCACAATTCATTCTTAGTTTCTGCCATCCACTTTCTAGGAAATAAACACTTTAATACAAAGTCCTACTTTTTTCTGTGCCCTGTATTCAGACTCTTCTCTCCCTCTTACAGTCTGCACCCAGTTATTTCATGTCTTTTTAATCTGAAGATGGAGGTGACAAATCAAGCTGGGGAGGATTAACAGTTAAAAATTAAGTGGAGTTGAGTTAGTTGGGCTTCGATGTGCTGTTGACACATGATCACCCGAGTACAAACAGCTTTGTTGAGCTCTTGCTTGCATGTGTGAGTGCACTTGCTAAAGCAAGTAAGAGATTTGAAGCCGTAAGCTGCAGTGGAAGTGTGGCCACTGCAGGTTTCCCACCCACACAGGTCAGATTTACAGCCAGTAAGGACTCCCAGGTAGCCTTATCCTCTACCTTACTGATGAGCCTGGCAGATCCCAGACAGATGCCCCAGGGGACTGGACTATGACAGGGTGTGGGGGAGGGGATCAAAAAGAGAAAGATGCAAAGAGAAGAGAGGCAAGACAGAGAGAGAGAGAGAGCCAGTTTGATGAGATCATGATTCATAGATACCCAGGAGGACACAACCTGGAATGGGGTAATACCACACATGTTTTAACTGGGCTGGCCCATAATTCATTAGGGTTACCAAGGCTACAAGGAGCACCTTAAGAGATAGGCCCCAGAAATCATCTCTACATCTTGTTAGATGTAGCCTATATAGAGGGAGCATTAATATTCACAGTTGCAATGTGCTTGCCTTTAGTGAGGACGACCAATCTGTTGAAACCAGCACATGTGATGTCTGTATATTTACACATCAGGTCATAGGATGCTCTGCATTTTCAACACCATTTTTCTTGGTATGGTGTCTGCATACAATTGTCAGTAGAGGTTTTATTACATGAAATTTGTAAATGGAAAGAAAAGCGCTTCAAGGGAAAAGCGCACATTCCCAGCGCACATTCCCAGTGCAATAAATTCAGTGTAGTGCCAACCTCAAGCAGATTAAAAGATTTGACACTATAAGAAATTAAGTAAGGGTTACTTATTTACAATTACAAAGCACTGCACGCATAGAGATATACAACAAATGGAAATTAATAAATTAAATAATTGCATACTAGATCCACACAAATCAAAATAAATATAAATGTTGAGATGAGGTAAACAAGGTGAAAATAAGAATCAATTTACAAAATGAAACACATAACAGTGAGTGAAAGACCAAAGATACAATTATTCAAAATTTAAGAAAAAGAAAGCTATGTATAAAAAGGTGAGGATTCTTTTTTTAATAAAGCAATTTTTTGAGCTGCTATTTGGATTTTGATAAAGTTTTTAAGAAATCTCCAAAATGGAATTATTTTGGGGGTGAACCAATTCATAACCTGAATGCAGGAATTTTTTTTAACACTAGAACTGCCAACGTTCCAATCCCCCCAGAACCACCACAGGGGGTCATTATGACACCCTGCCGACACAGCATTGAAAAAATGTTAAATGTTTACAGAGGCCAATTTTTTCCCCTTTGAATCTTTTTTTATCATTCAGAAGTAGAGAAAGCGTCAATAAATAAATAAATAGATTAGCACGTGTGATTACTTTGGGCTTGTATTTCAAATACAAAAAATGTCAAACACTAACTTAAAACATTCACTTATCAGCAAACATATAACAGAATTAGAATTTTTTTATGTATCTATATATTTTTTTAACCTACATTTCAGGGAGAACAATTAGAAAAAAGCACAATATATTGCTAAAGAAAGGAAACAGAGCACTGGATCTCAGTTGATATTGATTTAATATACAGCACGTGGAAAATTAAAAAATGAACGCACAGCGGGTCATTCTGGCATAGATGCTTTCAGTGCAGTCATGTCCTAAACATTATAAAACACCGCAACAGGCTATATAGTATTCACAGGTAGACGTTATAATCCGACATTGTTTGACCCGGATCATGTTGATATTCTGGATCTGGTGATCCAGATTATTCAAAATATAGGGAGGCTCTTGTGCCTTTTGGGGTTTTCTCAAGTGAGTGACTCTATGGTTTTGCAAAGGTTTGCGCTCTCTGAATGCTTCTAGTTATTCTTATTCTTATTCCTATTATCATTATTATTATTATTATTATTATTATTATTATTATTATTATTATTATTATTAAGGCCTGGGTATCACCACTAATTTCCTGAATTGATTCTATTCACAACAACCTGATTCAATTTCGATTAAATATGATTCTATATCAATACATTTACGGATATTTATGTTACAACACCAATTTTTCTTGAATATTAAAGACATTCTCAGATAACAATTTTTATTTCTTTTTAACTCCCCGCTTACAAAATCAAATATGTGTGAGTGATCAGATTACTGTAATAATCTGTAATATATACTGTATATATTTGACCTGGCTTGATAAGGAATACAGCGCAAGTACACAAGTACAAAGATACAGTCAAGTTAATATCAATATCATAGTTTGGTAATTTGTGCTTCAAAAGTCAAGTGAATGTTCTTCAAAAAAATTCTGTGGATGATGAAGAAAGTAAAGCAAACATTCTCTCATTGGACATAAAACAGTCTTCAGTTTTCATTGACGAACTTAAATGTTCTACTTATTCCCTGTAACTACTGTTGTTGTCTTAATCCTAAATTTTATATGAGTTCGGTGAACAGGTACACTTGCAGCATGGCTTTGGATGCGTAGCTCATGATGTTTCAATTAAATTTGCGACTTGTGCTGAGGCTGAGTCTGATTCCACATTTCTAAAAAACAATGATACTGAAGGGCAATATTACATTTTCTTCAGCCCCTGGGAATCCATATGTAACTAAACTGCATTGATGTTCATCATTAACACAACAGGGGTCTTTTGTCATTGCATGGAGAACTTATGTGATGTACTGAGACAAATACAGAACTACCTGTAGCACTATGACCTCTGTCGAGTTAAAAACTCTTTCTCATCTAAATGCAATTTAACAGAAGCCTATCAATCATATAATGTAAAACATGATCTCTTCTAAAAGGCCACAAACTGGGTTATCCATTGAAAAACGGTCTCTTCCTGATTAAGCAATCACATTGCAAGCATGCACTGCCCAGTTTTCATAAATCACTTTAAACATGGATGGCATTTGATTAGAACCCACAAGCAATGAGCAACAGTGTGTGTATGAAGTGCATGTGGACAGGCATGTGCGTGTCTCGTCTAACATTTTCCATGGTCTGATCTTTAGGATGTTCCTCATTAGTGTGAATATTAATGTAACCAGACGGGGGGGAAGAGGGTAAGAAAAATGTAAAAGGAATTTGGAAGAGCTTTTTAAAAGGGCCATTTCATCAGAATCGTTATTTTTTTGCGGTTCTCTAAAGGCTCGTAACCGGCGGTCTATGAAGAGAGACATACCGCAGTGGGGCTTAATTTAAAACCAGAAAGGTCACTGCACCAGGAAAGGTCCTCAGCTCAGCCAAAAATATAAAATGAGGGGGAGAAAAAGAAAGCAGTGGGGGAGGAAGAGTGGGCCAAGAAAGGGAGCAAAATGAAAGGAGATCAGAGGATGCCGATTGGGAGGGGAGGATCCAGGCAGGAGGAAACACGTTCAAGTAATTTGGAAAGACAGTGTTATGGAAGGAAGTACAAAAATGGAAAACTACAGAGGAAAGAGGAAAACAGAAAGGATAATGAACTGAGCTGCAACTGAACTGGAACCAGTTTTTTGTTTATTTTAATGTTGTTTTTGCAAGTAATTTGTTATAATGGTCTACAGTTTTGGGGTGGGGAGGGTGGCTGCATTGACACACAGTAAAGGATTGCCAATCTGTCCAACAATCTGTGTTGGCAGAATCACAATCCTCCCGAAGCCATTGCTGAATTAGGCTCCCTGTGCTTGGTTTTTGACCAGAGTGCTAATGGTCAGATGGAAAATTTGTTTTGCCGTTTGCAAGTCAGCACAAAATAAGTACAACTTTGAAAACTGTATTTTTCTCCAGATCACTCTTAGAAATGTCATGTATTAGATTTGGCCTTGTTAACAAAAATAAACTCTCGAATCACCCTTCCCCAAGTCTACAGAGTATTCCATAAAACTACCATCCAGGTATTCAATCACTTCTTTATCTATCAGCTCACTTTAATTGTCTGCTGGGTTTTTGACTGCACCACATTACATAAAAGCACACAGGAGCCTCATGGCAGCAGCACGACAGCCTCTGATGTAAAGCCTCACAGTTTGCACAGATAAGACGAGTTCAATTTTAATGTTGCTAGCACACCAAGACCCACCAGGCTCACTTGTAAAATAGAATGCCCCCTTCGCTTGTAAACACAGAGGAAGAAAGAGATGGGGGTTGGGCCCGCTGAGGTGGGGCTGAATTAAAAGGAAGAAAGGTATTCCACTTGTCCAACTCCAGCAATCCATCCAATGGATCAATTTTTCCACAAACTGGGTTATCAAATTGGTGGATCAAATTCAGAATCCATTCCCTATCCCTTTTAAAAACTAATACCCAATTCCAATCACAGGTGCTGTAAAGCATATCTTGTAAAAGGTCATACTGTGACCTCTGAGTTCTCTAAATTGGATGCTGCTTGGCCCACTTTCATTTGAAATACCACACAGACTGATATAAAAGTGGCCGATACACAATCACATCACCAATGGGACCTGCATGCAGCCCAGCAGTAGGTGTTCATTTTGATGTGAACTGTCACAGCACAGAGATTTTAACAAGATATTGGTTGTGTTTGTTGAGGGACAGCAGAGCCAAAACATAAACTACAGCATGAGAGCCCAAAAAAATTATTCTGGGGAACGTGTATCTATGTGTGCATGCCATAGACAGCATACCAGGAAATAGTGGAGCATCTCTCTGCAGCCAGCCAAGAGAACTGATCAGATGGACGATCAAACACTAATCATTCCCTCACGGCCCATACCGAGTAAAGCTGTCATTAATTTTGCGGAATTACATCAAATCTGAGACATTCTTTATGTGGCCCACGGCCTGTAGACAGTTATACGACAGGGACTGCTGCGCTAAGCAGATGGGGCAGCTTGGCCGTGCATACTAAATACCTTCGTCCCCCCTTCCTCTATCTCTGCCCTCCCAACACTCTGTCCTCCTTCCAGGCACTCTGCTTCTCCTCCTTCTTTCTTTGTTTTCTACCCTTCTAATGCCTTTCCTTGCCTATATGGTCACACAGACCCACTGATTGCATCACTTACCTCAGGGTAATTGTCAATATTCAAATCCAAATTGCTCATATTGCTTTGAATAATACCTTTGGGGAAAAAAATATCTGTGACTTATTTTCTAGGAGTTTTATTCCAACAAAAAACACATCACAAATTAATTTAGTGTGATGAGAAAATAAATTGTTTACTGACATAAATCTTTTATGTTCCTCTCCTGGATGTTGACAACTCAAACAGTTTACATGCCTATACACAACAGAAGGTCATAATCCCATTTAAGGTTTCCTTGGCAACTGATTACTGCTAAAGGCAAGTTGCAATTTATGACTAGTGACACATACCTGCCATTCCCTTAGAATGAGGCATGTGGTACACTATATTCAGACAAACCACCTCAGGTAATAAAACTGCAGTAGCACTCAGGGGCTATACCATTTTCTTATGTTGAGAGGAATTCCAAGCCAAGCTGCTAGAAATCAGGGATTAAATTTGTGTGGAGTAGTTCTAAAACCGATAAATAAACAGCATGCTGAAGGTTTTGTGCCAGAACAGTTAATAGTGTTTTTTTTTTTTCCCCCACCAAACCACCAAATGCGTCAATGTGTAAACTCTTCTGCAAGAAAAAATAAAAGGTATAAATATATGTGAATAT
>JBBBVU010000014.1:13766840-13798903 GCA_037177055.1 Atherinosoma microstoma
TTTGGTCCAGGACTGCAGATGAAAATTAGCTTTTTGGCTAACTCTGCAGCATTTACACCAAGGTCTATTAATGTACAATGCCCCTATAAAAAATAAACCAATAAACCAATAATATTTGGAGAAGCACAGAACCCACATTTCCCAACAAATCAGGAGTATGTAGGCCTACTGATACTAACGGATACGATCTGATTATCTATTTACTTTAAGCTTTAAGTTTAAACAATGGACATTTTAAGGGCACATGGGTGCCCTTATAGATTCAAAGACAGACAGACAGACAGACAGACAGACAGACAAACAAATCACCAGATAACCCAATACCAGAGAATTACGAGTGATTGAATGTAAAACATGGACGAACTTAAAACTGCATAGAGGGAAAATGCACAAAGAAGTTCATTTCCATGTAAGTTATTGCTTCTGGTTATCTGGCCTCATCGCGAACAAGACATACCCCTTTTCATTGGCGGATTAGTTGGACGACTGCTCTCTACTTCCGATGCAAAAAACAACGGCAGACGATGAGAAGCGTCACGTTGCATTCAGTGGTGCCTGCCAGTACATGTTTATCCTGGGAATTGTAGTTCTTCGCATGATATCGTAGAACAATTCCAGCCAGACTGTGAACATCAGCTCCCATAATTCCGTGGTGGAGGAGAAGCTGTCACGCTTGTGTTTTTCTTTGGTTTTTTTGTTATTGTTTCGGGTTACTGGAGAAGCAAAGCCCGAGAAGAAAAGCACGGCTGTGCTGGACGTGGTTACACACACTTATTTTGTCGTTTTCTTGCAGACTGTATGACCCACTGTTTCCCAAACATAAAGGTTGATTAGACCGTTTGCAAAGAGTGAGCTATAAAGGTAAGCTAGACTTAAATAACGAGTTGAGTTAATGTGCGCAATGTTGTTGTTTTTTCTACCCTTTTTTGTTTGTCCGGTCCTTTTCACCCTCGTGTCAATAGAGTTAACAGGAAAACTATTTTTTAACCCATATATCTTAAGTCTGTCTGTTGTGTGTGTTATTACACGTTTGATCTTGAAGTTGCATCGACACGGAGAACAGTGTTTCCTCGACATGTGCTGCTGTTTGGGCCTCAAGCCTCGCGCTATGAAATATGAACCTTCAGAAAGCTGCTGAAAATTTTTCGTCCCTTGTCTGTGATTTTCGACCGTTAAGTTTGAGTAAATACATGACACACTTTTTCCTTCAAATGTAAGTTTAGGGTGCCTTACTCAAACAGAAAACTCCTGTAAATAAGATTGATCATACAGTAACTTTACCATCAATATAAATGTAATTGTGTGAAAGTCACATTCCATTATTGCAGCACATATTTTGGCACATAGGATCTATAGCTTAGTGGAGGTCGTGTGACAGTGCTAAATTAATAATGCTTCCTGCAAACAAGCACCTGCGACAAGGAATTCCAAAATTCATGGCTAGTCTATGGCTGTGGAATCTGAGCCCCGAACACCTCGTCCTGCATGTGATGGAAGTACAATGGCAAATGATTTTCACGATGACCAAAATAGCTACAGTGACAAAGCTGTGATATGTCTGTTGCTCAAAGCTCATCCTGTCACTGGACTTTAGCTCTGGTGTCCTTTCTTCAAGTGTGCATTCAGTCAGGCTATCTTTTTACACTGAATAAATATTCAGACTCTTGGCTTGCTCATGTTTGCTCACCAGCTGTCACCTCTCACCTATTTCACCATCAGCTCATCTAACCCAACATGTCACCCTTAAACTTGTAGTAACTAATCTGAAATTGTTTGATTTTGATCTTTTTTCCTGTTAGGTGGAAAATCGCCTGCTTTTGTTTTGTGTTGCCATGGACAAGGCTCGACGGGTGGAGTTTAGAAACGTGGGCTGCAGTTACTTCCCTCAGAGCAGAGTCGATTGTCACTACACACTAAGCTCACAGCACAAATGGGCTAGCAGTGATTGGATTGGGCTCTTCAAGGTGATTTAACCTTGACATCTGTCACAAAAATCAAGTGAATGCAGAGTATGTATATCTAACTGAAAAATAACAGTCTGTGTGCATGTTTTCTTCCTCAGGTGGGATGGTCATCAATAAAGGACTATGAAACCTTTGTTTGGGCCCTGGCCCCTGCTGACTATCAAGAGGGTGCAGATGTCAACTGCTGTGTGCATTTCCAGGGTACTCATTGTCCTTACTTTCCAACAATATAAATTTTCGATTGTTTTACAGAATGTGTGGTTTACAGAATGTTAATAGTGGTGTATACAAAAAGCTAACAACTAGTGAGCTGGGTGAGTATTCTCGTTATTTCTGTCTTAAATAGTGCTTTCACATATGTGGAAGAAAAACTCTATGCAGCAGACAAATATCCTTCTTCGCTTGGTCTCTTAACACAGACTGTCTCTGTCATGGTTTAAATTCATTTCTTTAGTAAGCAGGGGGGTGGATAATGAGGATGACAAACACAAAGGCTCAAAGACTGCACTGCTTACTCTACTACTCACTGGAGAATACAGTGTTCACTTTGTCCTATGTGTCTATAAGAGCAGTTCTTAGGGGACATGTGTGCAACAGGTGCGGCACTGACCTAAGGCAGTGATTTATTACGAACTTCAGCTTACTGTCAGTACAATTCCTAGGGAGAAGAACAGATGAAAAAAGTCCAAATGAACTACTGGGTGCTCCTCATCACCAGTAATGTGTGAAGAAGAAGATTGTATTCAGCTCAGAAAAGACCATTTTTCAAGTCTATTTTCCTGCCCCCTCAAATGTAGCTTCAAAGGAGATTACTAAACAAAAAGCTATCACCTGTGCAGTGAAAATAATATCCTAAGTCACTTTATTTAAGAGGACGGATGTGGCCAAAGCGTTGCGGGCAGGATGCAAGAGGTTTAACGTCATCTGTTCCAGTATTATCTAAGATTTTATATAAATTAAAGGATCAAGAGTTAGGAGATAAATATTTGGGTAACTAACTTAGTACAAAAAGTAATGGAAATTCGTGATTGGTTTATTATTCCCCACCTTTGATAAGACCAATTGTATTATACATAATTGAAAAGCCTGATTAGTCACCTTTACAAGATATAACTTGTCAGAATTGTGTTTCTGTAAAATAAGCAACTCAGCTAAACATGTGGGTAAACCCCTTCTGGAGCTACTCTTTGATGATCTTGGCTCTGTCGGGGGATCTCTGCTGGCTCTAGAATCCAATATGTCTGTCTATCAGTGAGATGCCAGTCATACATCTATGACTGGCACACACCTGGCACTGGCAGCACTTAAAAGTTCAAAACAAGTGAATACTGGCAGGAGAATGTTAGCACAATTTTGGGGGGCACAACCCACACATTCCGCTGTGTTGTTCCTTCTACAGAAATACGATTTTGCGCTCTCCATATGTGTTTACTGACGATCCCAGTTAAGTACAGCTAAGTGCACTGCATCAAGTAAAACAAGCGCACCCTGAAGAATGAAGTGATGATTTGCTCGGTCACCATTTATTTAGTATTCTGTCGGCTGGAGAACATTTGACAGCTCATTCAGCAACGCAAGATAGAGGAAAAAATATCCAAGAACACAAGTTTTGCGGAGCGCAGAGAATGCGTCCGTGTGTGAGGGAAATAGATCGAGCTTGAGTGCAAAAGATTTAACCCTGCAACACTAAACTTGAGAAGAGGAGCAGAGTTTTGAAAGGAGTAATGATATGAGAGTAAAAAAGGACTTTGTGAGTGTGAGAGCAATATGATATTTGAGTGTGAAAACAAGAAAGCTTGCTTCCAAATCAAACAATTACGCTCTTTATTAAAGATAGGGAAATACCCCCGTACAAGTAATGTCAAAGATTACTTTATATATTTATTTTAAATTTGGACGAAATCGTACAAACATAAGGTTTGTTTTGTTTTCTTTATTAGAAGAAACATTTTTTACTCATTTTAAAAAAGGTGTGACATATAGTCAAAGATCAGAAAATTTTTGTTTGGCAACAGGTCATTCTGACTCTTTAAAGACTGTGTGAGCAAATAGTTTAACCATATAAGAATAACAATTTCTCTTTTGTGTTGTTCACAGAGTACTGCATTAAAATGTGACAATTCTGTAATGGATAGTACTGTCAGGTCTGGGTTAGGAGGTGGACACACGCTGGACAGAGGAGTTCTCAAAACAGTTCTTTAATGGCAGAGGTACAGAAACAGCAGGCAGGAATAGTGGTCAAAAAACAGAAGCTGGTCACAACAAACTCACGTGGCTGAGGTATCAAAATCGGTAGCCAAAGACGTGGTCAAAATACACATAAGCGGGTCAAAAACCACCAGAAACGTGGAAGAACAAGACTAGGAATCCAAGGCTGGACCGCTAGGAGACACTCACAAAACGATCTGGCAGAGAGTGAAGTCAGCTAGACACCTTATATACACACAAGGGAAGGGGAGACGCAGGTGAAACGCATGAGGGTAATCAGGTGGCTCGGCGGAGGAGATGACACACGAGGGAGGGGCAAACGAGACACCTGGAACGAGAGGAGAATTAGACACAGAGAACTAAAACACCCAGAAGTGCACAAAAGAATAAAAAAAATCTAGAGACACCCTGACCCTGGAACGGGAACCTGACAAGTACTGCATGAACTTACAAATCCTTCTGAAAATAATTGCAGTGAATACAGTTTGTAATTTTATCCACAAATGCAATTAAAAAACAAAACAGATTTGATGCTACAGAAAATACCACAGCCTGAATACATCACAACAGCATGGCTCTGTGATAAAGAGTCTGGGTGCTTAACTGACCTGTCTGCAGTTTAGATCAGTCACTCATTGAATACTTTGTGCATCATAAAACAAAGAAATCTGATTAATGATGTACCTCTTTTTCTTTACATTTTACACCACTTCCTAACTTTTTTTTTACTGAAAGGCCTGACTTGGGTACAGCTAATTTCCACATACGTATTGTGTGAATTAAACTAATAAAAACAGGACTATTTTAAAATACAAGTATCCTCCTGTTTTACTTGATTTTCCTATAACTTAAACTTTTCTATCATCATTTTAGCCTCCTACCTGCCAAAGCCCAGCTCCAAAGAGTATGTGTTTGTCTATATAGACGCGAAAGGGGAAATGTGCTCCTATAGCTCCAAATTCACCTTTTGTGCACCAAAGCCACTTGAAGATCTTGTAACCCTTGAAGAAGAGTCCCATGGAGGGGAGGAAGGCACAGATATGCTGCTGGTTGTGCCCAGGGCCGAACTGCTGCAGGTGAGCATAAACAGTGAACCTGGAATAAATGGACTCAATGAGACATTGGAGTGAGATTGTTTGCAGGTTGCATAATTAACGAGTGTTGGTAAAACACAAATCCTGTGGAATCAGTGCTGTTATTTATTGCTGCCACACAAACACAAGAACAAAAATCTGTTTTTCCTGTTTGTTGTCAGAGTCGGCTGCAGGAATGTCTACGAGAGCGTGCTGAGCTGTTGCTGTTACAGGAAGCATCAAAAAAGCAAAGGGACAAAGAGGAGGAGGAGTACAAAAAGGAGAGGGAGGCCTGGGACAGACAACGGAGAGGGTTGGAACGCAATATCACCAGACTTCAGGAAGAGCTGAAGCGGAGTCTAGAGAAGATTGAGGCGATGGAGAGGCAGCAGAAGGTGGTGTATGGGCAGAAACAAATAATGGCCCACATCATTTAAGAGATTTTTGGCCCCTTTGCTATTTCCATACTTTCTCCTGCTCTTATTCTCATATAAAATGTCTATGTTAATGATTTCCCTCAACAGAAAAACAGGAAATTGTTGTAATTATTATATTTAAATAATTGCTTGTGGAGCCTCATAAAAAAGGAAAAAACTACTCTGGTCATTTAGGAGGAGCAGGCTTTAGGAGAATCACTAGCCCAGGAGAAAACTGCTTTAATGGATGCCAGGGAGGCAAATGAAGTACGAATCAGAGAGCTAGAGGATGACATCAACAATTTGACACAGAGAGCTGTGGAAAGAGAGACAGAGCTGGAGAGGTTTGACATTTTTTCCTCTTTTTCTTCCCCTGGTTTTATTAGGGTCTTGTGAATAGTTTTGATTGTCCATAACCAAATGTATGTGTGCAGGATGAAGGAAAGAGCCAAGAGGGCAGGCGCTCTGAGAAAAGAAGATGAGAGTGAGAGAAAGAGCCTGCAGGTAGTTACATTGCAACACATGCTGTGTAACATAAAAAAAAAACCTTATGTCTCTATTGATCTTTTCTTCTGTATCCCTGTTTGACTTTTCCCATCTGGGTCATGCATGTCTTTCCCTTAGATGAAGGTGGAACAGACAGAAGCAGAGCTCAGAAGTCTGTCTAAGGAGTTCCAGGGCCTGAGGAACTCCCTCGCACAGAGAGACACCAGTGTCCTGCAGCTCCAAAATACCATCACCACCCTCACCCAGAAACTCACAACTGCCCACAGGAAAGAGGTCAAACATTTCTTGGACTTGATACATTTTGGGTATCAAGTAAACATGTTATGTACTGTAACTATCTCTTGTTTATTATTTCAGTACATCTTAAACCTTCACTAGAATTAACTTAAAAGATCATTTTGGTATTTTACATTTGTTTTTTTTGTTGTTGTCATGGTAGACATTGCATATCATATCACCCACAGTAATAAGTGAGCCTTCTCATTGCTTTATCAACAGACGGAGAGTGAGGCATCACTGAAGGAAATGCGGAACCTGCGGGAGCGTCTGCACATGAGTGAGCGTGCAGCAGAAGGCTTAAAGAATGATCTGAGTTCTATGGTAGCCCAGAGGGATCATGGGCAGACTGAACTACATCAGGCTCGTCTGCAGGCTGCCCAACTCACCCTTCAGCTTGCAGATTCCAGTCTGGCCTTGAGAGAGGGAAGAGCCCAATGGGCTCAGGAGAGGCAGAATCTTCAGCACACTGTTGAGGTAATGCATTGTTACAGAGCTTAGCATCTCAAGAATTTAGAGGTGGCAGTTGTGAGACGTTTTACACATAGTCCAGAGACATTACTGCGTTAAAGTGGGGGGAGAGTGTATGTTATAACCAGGAAGAGTAATTAATTGGGTGTATGTCACAACAACAGATGGACCAGGAGCGTTTGGAAAGACTGAACACAGAGATGCAGAGGATGGAGGAGAGGCTGCGAGAGGAAAGGATGGAGAGAGTGAAGCTTGAAGTTGAGCTGGGAAGAGAAAAAGATTGCAATCGGGTGAGAGATGGTACATTATTTTATGTCTATGTGGTAGATGCCTTTTCTTAAATGGTAGTGAGGGCACTCAAACTTGATACGAACAAGTGGCAGATGTTGTTAAAAATTGCAGTGAGAATTGTGCGACAGTTAACCTGTTCACACCTCATTTGTCATATTATCTATAAAATGGTTATGATATATTTTATCCTGCTGTTTTATGATTTCTGGCCTGCAGGTTCAGCTGAGTGAAACCCGCAGAGAGCTCCAGGAGCTGAAAGCTAGCCTGAGGGTCGCCCAAAAAGAGAAGGAGCAGCTGTTAGCAGAGAAACAGGTCAAAAACTGTTTTTGATCTGCTGCATGAGAGCAGAAAATTGTTCAAAATAGAGAAAACTTTGCTTCTTAGTTAGTTGGTGTTTGCATTTAACAATGTGAATGTATACTGTCAGGGATAGTTAATCACATACTAGTTACCATTAAGGTCTAGATTTTAATTTGGAACAAAGTTGGATACCTTTTTTAATTCAGGCAAGTTATTTTCTTTGCTAAATATCTTAGTTACAATAACAAATTTGTATCCTGAAGCATACTCGTATAACAACAGGTATACTAGTATTGTGAATGCCCCAGGTGTTGGGAATCATCTCTGTTGTTGCTCTCATGTTATTGTGCAATATAAATTGTTTATAGTGCAATATAAAATGGTGGATTTCAGGGCAGTCAGCGCTCTGGCTGTTAATGTGCCTGCAGAGTTTTTGTTGGCTAACCAGCATCACATTTGCCAGCTACAGGCAAAGTAGATAGTCAGTGTTTTTAAAATCAGTGTCCAGCTTCATTTTAATATTGGCCAGATGGGAATGTTGCAGACAATTTGTGGCACACAATATAAATAAAAGATTCAAATGTTTATTGTACAGTGATAGTACGATTTATATAATAATAAATGTTGTATTTTGGTGTTTATTGTGTAACAGCTTTATGTGGCTTTGGCTTAAAGAAGTCAGACCTTATAAGAGTTATAAGAGTGATGGCTGTTGAAGTCCCACCATGGCTTGTGATATGATGCCTGTATTTTCCACTGCAGGAATTGATGGAGCACATCTGTCAGCTGGAGCAGAATATGGGAAGGGAGGCCAGTGCCAGGTGGGACACAGCTCAGATTGCCTCTACAGGTAAATTGAGCTGCACATACACTAACAGTCAAAAGTTTGGATGCTCTTTCCCATTGGATTTAATGGGAAAGTGTGTCCAAACCTTTGACTGGTACTGTATGCCTTGCAGATGTGAACAATAAGTGTTATCAGCTATCACTCAAGTGTAACTTTAAATATTGTTTAATATGGCCTATGTCGCATGTGTCAAGACCAGTGCTCTGAAGAAAAGTGACCTCTTTTTCTTGTGTCCTCCTTGCAGAGTGTCCTGACAGAGCTTTATCTGACTCTGAAGATGAAAGCCCAGAGGCTTTGCAGATCCTCAATCCACCAAGACCTCTGGGACACTATAGCCTGTGTGAGCAGGGCCAGCCTGACTCTTTGCTCCTCTCAACTTCCCCTCCGTCCCCCAGGGATGTGGACAGGCGTACAGTGGTCATCAACCAGCCTGCCCCACTCTCCTTGCCCCACCAGGCCAACGCTAACACTCTGGCACACAGCTCTGATTCGGTGAGACACACTATCAGAGTCATTCAGCATAATTATATATGATACTGAAAATGAGCTATGTCCTCATGCTGATAAGCATGCACTCCAGTTAAACATGAGCAGTGGGTCGTTTGATATAGACATTATCTCATGGAAGCAATTAGGTCGCTAGTCTGCAAGTTATTAGACTGTAATAGCTGCTGGAGTTAAGTGTCCATGTGTGTGTATTTGTGTGTGTTCCTCTGGTATTTAGGAGGAGGAAGCTGATCTACTTCAGTGTGGAAGGAACAGCTCAGGAGAGGAAACGGCACTTTTGTTGCCTGAGCAGACAGACACTGTTCTAAGGTACAACCTGCTGCTGCTAACACAACCATTCATAAAACATTCTATATATAATTATATAAATTATAATATATATAATATATATAATATTCCATTTCTCTGCAGAGCAAGTAGTTGAAATTGTGATACTTTAGAGTACTTTGTTTACCATACCAGCAGTATCGAAAGTAGGATTTCTCAGGTGTGGCTTTTACTTAAAGCAGTACATGAATTGTCAACCAAGTACTTTCACTTTAGTACAGGGGTGTTGTTGACTTGCATCACATAAACTGGAAAATATTTAATGTTGCAAATGATAAACAGTTTCATAAACTGCTGGTATTATAGCCTCTAAAATGCAGAAATAATGGCTTGCCGGCACTGAAAATATAGTGAAGGCTATTACTTGAATAAAAGGTGAAACATTGGTAAACAAGTCATCATGAGATGATCACAAGTTGAGCATAGGTGAAGATTTAATGTAGAAAAACTGAGATTTGCACTTGATTTGTATGAAAATTAGTTTGAGGCTGAACTTAGCAGCAGATATCTTTTTGCTATGCTGGTTAGTTTTAAACTCCGGCAATGTTTAATATCAAGATTTGATCATTTCATGTTCATGATTTGTGTGTACAGTCCTGATCTGCAGAGTAATCGCAGAATAAAACCACCCCATAAAAACAGGGGAGTATGAATTTTCATATTTTTCCCTGAGATGTAGACAAGTAAAAGCATCAAGTATATGCAAGTGGAAAAATGCATCAATGTACCAATACTTAAAATCTCAAGCAAAGCACAGCTCCTGAGTCATTATACTTAGCTACTTTCAGTCTCTGGCTTCACAGTGGAGTTTCACAATGAATTCAAAACTTGCAAACACACACAGGCATATGCAACCCATTATTTATGGTGACAGGGTGACTATGGCCAGAAGATGGAAGTTTTGAATATGTGGTCGTAAAAGAAGTTGAGTCAGGGTGAAGCGGGGGAGACTGAGACACAGTCGGAGTGTGGGGGGAGGGGAGGGAGGACAAGGGGACAGACAAGTTGACAGCGAGCTGTAGTAATGATTTACCTGAGGGGTGTACCGCAGTCACGGGCCAATTTTCAGCATCATTAAGGCTTTCGCTCTCCCACTCACCCACTCCTTCAGCATAGCCTCCTCTTTCAACCAGAATGTGTGCTTCTTTCAGTTTTAAAGGACACACACTCTGCCTTGTGTTTTCCCTCCAGTGATCTGGCCGACACTTCACTATGGTAACCAGTGGACGTCTAGCCGTGGCTACAGCAAGTGATCAAAGACGTATGAGGAAGACTTTGTTGGAGTTTGGAGTTTTCCACCAACAAGCACATAAACGGCTCACTTAAAACATAGACAAAATGATAATATGCAATTACACCATACCTGCTGTCAACCTTGTTTTTTCCTCATGAGATTGTTGTGTTATTGTCATGACTGTTTTGCCAGTGGTGGCAGGTCAATACCATGTTTATGACTAATATAAGAATGGTGCACAGTTTGAAACAGGAGGCTTTTAGGCATGGATGCTGGTATTTGAGAGTTTGCATGCTGTAGCACAATGATTTCTCTTGAATCATTGCGATGTCAAGAGCTTTACGATGGACGTTATGTCGTTTTTATGGCAGTTGTGATTAGGAGTCATGACAGGCACTGTAATTATCATGTTTTGTGCAGGCCTGGCTCCACTGGAAATCACGGCAAAACTCTGTTCCAGCATTAAATCCTCAACTGCTGCTTTAGACACTTTTCATGGCAGCATAAAGCAATGATACAGCATCATGCTAAAATATATTGCAATAATGTAGTTCTGTGACATATTTTTCTTTCATTTACTCAGAACTAAGATTTGATATGCACTTTCTTGTACACATTAGGAGTTGATTGTCATGCAGATGCAGTTAAGATGATTTAGTGATGGAGACACTTGAATAAGAAAGCTTATTGAGCTGATTAATGTCTGTTAAGATAGATGCCACGTGCAACTTTATATGTCAGAAACTACATATCATTGTTATTATTCAACTGTTGCTTGTCATCTTTCAAATCAGCTGCATTATCTCTGTGCTAATGAAGCAGAATTTAGCTTTTTGTAATTATTGAAATTCACTTACTGTTCAGTTGAATACTTTGGTATCAGCCTTTACTACAGTTTAAATTATACAAAAACCATAGTCATGCAGTTCGAAATTTGTGCCTAAAATAAAGAAGTAGGAGTCTAAGGAAATTGTCTTTATATATTCTGACATCAGCATTGAGGTGTTGGTATTTTCCCCTTCCCCCTACGGCAAATATACTGCCTAATAAAATTTGCTGCCTGCCTTTTAATCAATACTGTATGCATTTTTCATGATTTTCTATTTATAATTAACTTGAGTTATGCTGCAATTAAACTATATCCTGGTTTAGTTTGAAATAGATGTGCAGTTTGTGCAATGTAGCAAACAAAATTTTACATGCTCAGCTAAGAAGATTTGCTTTAGATACCTTGATGCTTAATGTTATCTGCTGTATTTGCACCCCAATTTTTACTATGGAAGAGTTTTTAAATGAAACTTTGATACATGGATAATTAGTATGTCAGTTGTTTGCCTTCATCATTATCACAATTCTAAACTTTTGTGTTGTGTTTACTCCTATTTTATCTTTCTGCTTTGAAATGGCTACTCACATGAACTTTATTAAATGTAATATTTGAAATGTTGTAAGATCTTGGTGCTAATGAAAGGGAATGATACCAGCTGGTTATGCTTCAGTGATATGGACAAATATGCGGAAGATTTTAAATGACAGGAGGGTTAAAGTAAAAGAAGTACATGTCTTTCCATCCTCTTATTGATCTTGTGTCGACATGGTTACACTACATGTTAAATTCTCCACATAGAAGGTTGGAGGTTTTTAAGCTGTGTTCTCTTTTTCCAGAAGATGGCACACAAAATGTATCCTCTTTAGTCTTTGTTTGTAGTTGTGCTTTGACCTTATGTCTTAAGGATTTTTTGTTGTGTCCACTGGGAGTGCCCCCCATCACACAATGCAGTAGGGCTCCAGTGGGTTATGTTTTTTTCTTTTAAGTTTTGTGTGTGAAGGTTATCCCACATGTACACCTCTTTGTATTTCCTTTCACAGTCATGTAACAAGTTTGGGGGTGGTTCAGCTCAATAAAGATATATTCATCGCAGTGACATATTTGTCTTATTCTGGCCAAAGATTATTGCAACATTTTGATCCTCACATGACATTTCACTGGTAATTAACTATCCAATTTATTTTTCACACAACTATATAAGCCATGCTCCCCTTTGGGTCATTGCCTGTTTTGTATATATTTCTCATTCTGAATGTTCTCTCTACTCACCTTTGGCTCCCCTCAGGGCTGACCTCCTCGTCATCTTCATCCTTATGCCTTCCCATTCTTCTGGCAGTCTTCTGCTCTCTTATTTAGGCTCTTCTCCTGCCCCCCTACCACACTCCCTCCATCTTAAGTCTGGGGTGACGATAGCTAATTATAAAATCAATGATGCTGGGCTGCCTAGTTTACAGCCCCCTCTAAAACCTTAACTGGGAAATCACTGTGGGATTGATGACTCCCTCACTCTTTATCTCTTTTAATTAGAAATGTAAAAGGTATGAAGAGCCAGAGGCCAGAACACATCTCCTAGTTTTTATGACTTCAACGCCTTCCTGCCCAGCACTAGCACCCCTTCCCCAAATGGCCCCACTCTACCTGGCCTTGTTTATTTCCTCCCCTTCCTGCCACACCCTCCACTCTCTACTGCAGATACCTACCAGTTTCTTCACTTTCTCCATTATCTTCTCTGTGAGATGGTCAGTGTGCCTCTTTGCTCATGCAGAGGAAGGTGTTAAATTTATGGTCTTTGCACTTCAAAGTTTTTCTCACCTTCCCTTCACCTTTCCTATCTTGCCTTGACTGATTCCAAACTCTCTCTGGATTTGCTGCATTTGTAACAAACAACGAACATGTCCTTTTTGTCTGTTCTGACCCAAGCAGGAAGAACACTGTAAATGATGAGCTATTTCACATAATGACCCTGCTCCCAACTTCATGCATCCAGCATATGACATATATACCTCTTTGTCTCTGTATATAACTAGGCGTACAGAGAAATACACCTTTTTTATCACATCAAACCCAAGTCACATGCACCTCCTCTCTCTGCCTTTATCACACACTGAGCCCAAACCCTACCTCCCTAACTACTGCCATGAGCACTGAGGTTCACTGAGCTTTATCCTCCTGATCACTCTCTGAGGAGCTGGAGCCTCTGCTGGTCCATTATCTCTCCTGTGTGTTGACTCAGGCACCACTGCAGTTTGCCTATATTAAGAGCAGGGTCTCTCCTTGCTTTTAAATATTCAAATGAATTTCTTTGGTGTACTGCACTTGTGACCTACTTTTATGGATTCTTTACTATTTTTGTGAATAATTGATGGCCTGTAGCTGTAAGAACATTACATGAGCATTGCCAACCTTTAATAATTTAATATACATTTGTATTTACATTTAGATTTAGTTGTAATAAATACCTTTTAGTTGTGTTTCCATCCTTTTTCCATCTCAGTTCAAAGTAATTACTTAATTAAGCATCTCTAATGTGTAAAAACAAGTATACAGAAATTAAAGCGGCTCCTTTAAATTCCTTCAAGCATGCACAAAGTCTTTCCATGGGTAACCATGGCAACATTATGAATGGTTCACAGTATATGAGGCAATTTGATTGTTCCTTGTAAAATAGTGTATAATGTATGGGCCTTATTTTAATTCCAGTCTGGTGTTATTGATCTGTCTTTAATTATGGTTAATTAAAGCAATCGTATAATTGATAGAATCTCATCTCTGTTTATTACCCTCTTCTGATTCTCTTTGGCTCTCTATTAATAAAATCAGGGTGAGGAATTAGTATCCCACTCCAGCACCCTGGAAAAAGATATGTTTACTATCAGCAACCCTTTATTAAGAGGATTCCTGTTCGAATAAGATAAGACGATAATGTCAGTGATTGTGATATAGTAAAGATCGGCATTGTTTTGGTGATGTTTACAAGGCCAACTTGAAAAATGTTAAAGGACATCTTAGGTTCTCTTTTTTTTTTTTGCTCAGGTTTTTGGCATTAAATGTGGTGATTCTGAGTCACGTGTAAAGACTTAACACTATTTCATTTCATTGCTCTTGTAGAGGAGTTTCCAAGATCCATGAGACTCTCTTCTTCAAACTCAAATACTGCTTGATTCAAGTTTAGTCCATACCTGGCTACTTTACTGACTGGACCCATCACTTGTTTTCCCTTATACTAATTGATTAATCTACCTTTTTATCCAATTAATCCTATAATCTATGAGGAAAAAGAAGTTGAAGGGAAAATGCTTATCACAGCATCAAAACTGAATATGATTTCTCAGGGTCTTGTTTTACTATCATTTCAGCTCATCTCAGATGTTATCACTTAGTCCATGACTTGTTTTTTTTGTGTGTTTTTTTTCATCCAATCCCTTTTGGGTGTTACATTTGCATTCTTTTCAGGTCCACTTTTTTCTATTACATGTTGTAGACTGCTCTAAAAATCTCCCAATAAAGAGATGGATGTGCTTTTCCACTTTTTAACTGTGAAGCAGTACTACAGGAAAGAGCAATTCTGAGATTTTTCATTATACCACCTGCTCTCCTCTAACAGCAGGGTGAACAAATCTTAGTAGTGGACCTTTATCTGATGTCCTTGTTCAGCAGGAGGCTGTAATTTATTAGCCATGGCTCTCCATGACCCAACAGACCCGGCTCTTCTCCATGCATTGAACAATGCTGCATGAGCACACCCTGCAGTCACAGTGCAAGAGCTCCCTCTACTGCTGCGTCTGGTTAATGATTGGTAGGACACGCTTGTTTTTATATGAGTAAAATCACTTGTCCTGCAAGAGGGAGAAAATGTAATAAAACATCCAATACTCTCACAAAAGTAGTTTATTGTGCCTTTTTACTGTTTATATGGCTTTTCTTTGTATGACAAGAGTTGACATAAACAGAGGGTTGACAACATGTTGACCATGTTGAACAAAACAAAAACGTAAGACAAAATAATCTCAATGTTCTGCCAGCATTACCATCACTAACATCATGACAGCCCAGCAGAGGGAGGAGGGATGAGTTCATCACACAGGAATTTTTGTGTGACAGCACCATGCCAAGGACATCCACCCCAATGACTGAAAACATGTTAAAGCATTCACACACTCATGCATACTCACACACACACACACACACACACTTAACAAAAATGAGGAGACCTGCCCATGCTCAGAAGACAAGTGTCACTGCTACAGAGAAATGTTCATATTGCTTCAAAGAGAGAGAAAAAAACTCTGTATTGTATATCATCTATTCTTTCCCAGCTGATCTCTCACTGTGACATTTTGGCAAAAAAAGAAGTGATACATGAGAACACGCAATCCTCTGCTCTTCTTGAAAATGAAGGGAGAATATAAACAAGAAGACAAGATGAGATCATGGCTTTAGGGATGAGAAGGCAGGCTGCTGCATGGATGCCAGCGTGAGCACAGGTGGGGCAGTGATGATAAAGATGATGACCATCCGCCTCCCCCTTCTAAAAGAGTTGGACTGGCATCCATGCTGTTTTTCAAACTTGTTGCCTTCTATGTATACACAAAGGGGTTTGAGAATCCATACATAGTCAAGAATACACACATAAATATTGCCTGTTTCTAGCATGCCTAAAAAGCAGCTAGGGTTTGGTCCTCACTGAAAAGCCCTGAGTCTGATTCTATAATGTCTTCCATAAGAATTCCTGCTTTCGGTTTGCATATGCCTTTAAATCGTTGTGTCGATCGACGTGATGCTATGTGTGGAAGTTTGTGTTGGTGTTGACTGTATGAATTAATCTACTGACATCACTGGGGAGTGCTCTAAGGTTGATTGTATTCATTATGTTGTTACTATCAGTTCTGACATGCTATCAAGAAAATCTTTTATCTCTACTCTTGAAGTAAAATGAATGTGCCTTACTTGAACAGAATATCACAAAAGTGCTACATATATGGTCAAGTCTAAATCTCCATCCCAGCACTCTGGGCCAGGTCGGCACATCTGCTATCACTGAGAATAAAATGGAAGGAGTGTGTGTTTTCTGTAAGCTTGCACTGCCTGTAAGCTTGAGGGTGTATTCTTAGTGCATATGAAGAAGCACTTTGCTGTGAGGAATGCCTGATTATAGCCAGAGTCCCTGCCAGTTGTTGAACTCAAGCTCCATAGATGACTTATTCTAACTTTGGCACAAAGATACTTCCTGCATTGACAGCATAAGTTGGCTGCAACTACAGCAAAATAGAATAATGCCAATTCCCTGATAACAGTTCCTGATTAAGTCACTGCAACATAATAATAGTACTCTGGGTTGATTATCATTGACATCCACAGTGAGCCATAGTGCTCAAAGAAGCCCGAGCTAAGCATACGTAGCTGATAAGGAAGACCCAGACAGTTCTAATTACCCTTCTTTCCCTCTGAATATCATCTCAGGAAAGCTCTTCAAAGAAAAACTTGTCTAAAGGATTCATATATGAAACCAGAATAACACATAAAAGACAAAATATAATGGTATATAGATATGTATGGACTTATTCAGAAACTAAAAAAAACAAAACTGAAAACAATATTCAAAAGCAATAACCACAATAACAAAAGGTTAGCATACTCAATTTGGTTTTGTCCTGTACTCTTTTTTTTTGTAATGTGCTTGTTGTAATCCATCAGAAAATCAATTGCTCAGTTCTGGTGTCTGGTTTGGCCGTTCCCCTATTTAGATACAAACAACAATAGTGGGAAAAGAAAAGAAATATTTAGCTTTCTCAAAGAGATTATGTTCTTTTTGTCACGTTAACTTCCCTCATGGCTATGCCAAGAGTTCATATGGTTCAATGCCATCTCCCCTTGACTTTATCTTTCTGGAGTTCACTAGTCATGGACCATGTGGCCTGAGTTAGAAGTGTCTGTGCACTTAAGGCTCTGCTGTGCTCCATTGAGGAAGACACAGTGATGTGCAGTAAAGAGAGCGGAGGGGGGTAAGAGAAGGCCAGCATTTTTTAAGGTGGGAGAGTGAGGTTGTGCTGTATGTCTGTATGTCTATATGTGAATATGCTTGTATGTGTGTGTAGAACCTGAATGTGTGTGAGTATGTCTTTGCATGAAATGCTCTGTTCACTGCGCTCTCCCAACAAGGCCTTTCCTTGACCCATCCAAGTTATCCAAAACCCCCCAGGGCTCCCCATCACTGTCCGAGCCCCTATCTCGCTCCTCATCTCCCACATCATCATCATCATCTTCATCTTCCTCTTCTGGTGAAGGCTCGCTGCCATTCTCTGTAGCCCAACTGTCATCCTCATCCTCTGCCTCTTGCTTCAGGACCAGTGCTGGGGGTGGGGGTGGCAGCGGGGGCGGCAAGCTCTCATTGTACTCAGTTTGGTCTTCAAAAGCCTCTGGGTTCTCAAGCATCTCCCTGATCAAAGGAGGCATTGGCCCAGGAATCTCCATTTTCAGAGTAATAGCTCTTTCTGCTCCTGGAAACAGAGAGTATGAATTGACAGATAAATAGTAAGCATGTCTCAACAACACTGTTCCTATATAAATGAAGACGCCAGAAGAAGACAGATTTTGGAGAATCTGGTATTTATTCTTGTAACCAAATTACCATTTTTAGCCAAAAAGACACAAGAAGAAAAAAAGCAAGAGGTGGTATATGAGATATTGAATTATCACTGTGTTTTACCAGGTTTTGCAGTAAGAAAAAGAAAATATGGTAATGGGATCAAATTTAAGACTACAGAAAACTGAAGCAGTAAACCAAAGGTACTTAGAAAAACTGATAAACAGTAAATGCAATTTCTACTGTTAATGAAGTCTGATGGATGTGGTGACATCTAGTAACCAGTTGCAGACTGCAACCAACTGAATGTCATATTCTACTTTTACCTTCCCTCCAAAGCATGTAGGAAAAAATTTACAGAGGCCATAAATAATGCTATGGATCATTCTAAAGCCAGTTAGGCTAGTGTTGCAACATATAACTGAGGAATATCCTGCATCTGTAGACATAAACTGCTTTTTGTAAGGCAATAGATGCACAATAATTCTTGTTTTCATTCAATAATATACCTGTGAAACATTGATGTGAACCTTAAAATACATTTCTAACAGAGCCTTATGTTATGTTGCATGCTTGAGCTTAGATGCATATAACCACTCTCATTTTTATATCCTCTTTCAACCTAGACCATAAAGAAAGTATCAAAACTATATTCCAATTTTCTATTTTTTGACATGCTGACGTTAAAACCAAATTTGAGCAAAATGGAGGGTAAAAAGTGGTTAGAAACATTCTGGGGAAAAAATAAAAATATTTTAGCCAGAAATCCAGATTTGTTGATTACTATTATCTTTTTTATTATTACTATTATGTTTTATTATTATCTTTAGCTTTTCCTGGCATAAAAATCATAAATCGGTCTTAAAAGTAGCAACATATTTGAACTTAAGCATTCTTTCAAAGTACTCTAAATACTGACCCTTTGTACTGATGCCTCTGAGGTCGGTGATTTTCATCAGCATGCGGGGGAACATGTGGGGTTTGTTGGGGCGGCGGCGACGGGCATAGATCTTGAGAGCCTCAAGTAGAGGCTCTTGTAGCTTATCCACTTTCTGAGGCTCCTCTAGATCCATGCGGTCTGATGGATGACAGAGAAGACAAAAAATTCTCTTTAAAATCAATAAGATACATTATCTGCACTATCTAAATTAGTTTTGCATATGAAAACAAATATTCTGGGTAAAACATTAGCACATTTTTTTAATATTAACTGATCAGCAATAGACACTTTCTCATTAAGAGTTATTTAATCTTTTCACATGTAAATGCTGCAGTACCTCCACAGATGAGGCAGATGGCACTGAGGAGACCAGTTTCTGTGTCATCCATCTCCAGCGGTAGAAGCTGGCCAGCAAAGGCAAACACCAGATCTGTGAGTGGTCCAAAGCCAGCGTTGTGCATTTGAGTTCGGTTCAGAGTCAAGCCATCTGAGAAGGTCATAGTGTCCTGTTCTGGGGTGTAGCGTGTGCAGATTCTCAACATCTATAAGCATAATAACATGGAAAACATAATAAATTCAAGTTAAATATGATGTGAGGGTGGTATGAAAAGGGCTTCTAACACACACACAAAATCTGCAAAAGCTAGACATGAGCTCAAGACATTTGTTTTCAACTAGCTAACACTGCATTGCCTTGTAAAAATGCCTACACTACCATTATTGTCCAGCAGATGCCAGCATACTCTCATCTCCACATGGATCATTTCATTTTTCTCCAAAATTGGGTAAGGAAGCTAGACAAAGCAATCAAAAAATGCTCCTCACCAGAATGTCCAGGCAAGCTGACTTAAGTAGAGTGATTTGGTCAGCGATGGTGAGGGTGGTGAAACCTGGCAGCCGCTTGGCAAATTCCACTATCTTGATGATGCATTTGGTGGAGAGCTCACTGAACTTGTCCCACAGTCCCAGATCCAACTGAACGCGGTGGTCTGAGCTGGAATTCTGAAAACACACAAAATCCCCCATAGTTTTATCATTTTACACCAGAGGAAGTATGCAACCCTGTTTGCATCAAGGGGGAGTGTGTCAGACCTTTACAACACATTTACATTTTTCACCAATCAAATAAAATAAAAAAACATTTACATGTTACATTAATCATTCAGAGGCCACACAGATGGCTTAATGGGGAACATAATTAATTAACCCAGCACTATGTTGGGAAAGCTACAGTGAATTTCTGTCTTTGCTTGCAATTTGGGAGTCTTTTGTGACGACATAGCTTGAAAAATGTTGCCTGCATCATAAGTTAAAATCAGACATATGGGTATGTTTGTGACTTACGGTGGTGTATTTTCCAAGTTGGCAAAGTGATGGGAAAGTTTCCTGGTGAGCTTTGCTGACTTTATTTACCAACTCTTCAAGCTCCCCACTTAGCTCATAGCTCTCGGGAAGCACCACCTCCTCCTTCACATCCTTCTTCTTCTTGTTTCTGTCATTACGCACAGCTGCATAAAGAGGAATAAAATAAAGTTACAAAATATCTAAAAACACTTTGCAAAAATCCTCTCTTTTTTTACTTCAGAGATCAGCGACTGAATGTTTTTGTTTTTGATTATATACACAGGAAAGTGAGGGTCTATCACAACTACCAAGGATATACTGCTTGTTGTACAAACAATAACTAAGTGACAACAGAAGCTGCTCCTGTTGGCATTAACACTGACACCAGCTATCTCTCTCTTATCATCCACTCGCTTCCTTGTCGATCTATCTATTCACAGATGCACACAAGCCAATCTGCTCTATCCCACTCTGCCTCCTCTCCATCCTCCGCCTCCCATACTTTCCTTCCTCTCAGGATATCCAGTAATAGCAGAGGCACAATGTGATCCCGGTCTTAACACACATCCCACACAAACATTACACCCACATACATGTCCCACGGGCTGTGTGGAGGGCAAGAAACTGCCACTTATTGTACACACAGACATCCACGCAAAAGGGCAAAATAAAGAGGTGAAAAAAAGGCAGGGTCTTTGATACTGCAAACAGCATGAATACTGCTGCAATTATCTTTGTCATAACTCTAAATCTTGTTTTCTCCTGTGTTGTCTTCATGAATGAAAGCAGTGTCTGTTGCTGGCCAGAGGGGCGAGGTTTTGTGGTGAAACAGGAAGTCAGATTCATTTTGTAAAGCGATTAGTCATATGATTGGTACAGTGCCCAGCTTCGCCCCGATCACCACCCCTGGTAGACTCATCATCTGCTTCTGTCTCTCTGCTGCATAGTTTCCCAGAGTTTTTGACTGAGCAATAAGAGATCATTTAAAAAAACACTAAGTCTACAGCCTTATGTGTGTGTATGTGCACACACATTAGATAAAAACAAACATAAATATCTTGAGCATGGAATAGCCCAATTTTGAAGTGCTTCTCTCAATCTCTTTAGTTCTGGAAGGCTCACCTTCCTTGGACATGCCGACCTCAAAGCACTTCTGCAGCCTGCAGTACTGGCAGCGGTTGCGTGTGACCTTGTTAATCTGGCAGTTCTTGTCTCTGTGGCAGGTGTACACCATGTTCTTCTGGATACTGCGACGGAAGAAACCCTGAAGCATCAGGAAGTAAGAGACAAAAGGGGACAGGGTAAGAGAAAGATAATGTGTATTATAGTTATCAAATGAAGGATGTGACATTTCACTTTGTTGAGATAGTCTAAAAGGCTTCCTCCTTCTTAACTTGACAGAAAAATAGCATATTTTTGTCAAGTTAAAAAAAAAACGGTCTGGATATATGCAATATATTCAGACAGAGCCTATCTCAAAATAACCTGTCAGGTTTCTCTCACCTTACAACCCTCACAGGAGCTGACCCCATAGTGGTACCCTGAGGACTTGTCCTGGCACACAAAGCAGGGCTTGTAGACGCGAGGTGGGGGAGGTGGAGATGGAGAACTAGGTACCATCTCCTCTGAACTGGTGCTCTGGGTCTCCACCGCTGTGGAAAGAGAAGAAAAAGAAAAAACAGCAGAGCACATGAGCATATAATTTGTCAGGAATCATTATCCTACAGCTACTGTTAAGTCTACAAATGGCTTATGTGCATTTGTCAGTTCATGTAGCAGATGTGCATGGTTGAGTTTGTCAAACTGTACTCAGACATGACAGCTTACAGCCATTCCTTTCCCTGTGTCAGACAAAGACACTAAGTAACGGTTGTGCTAACATTTATCCTGGAGATGGATTGAGATAAACAATCACAATTTTTAGCTTGTCTCTCTGTGAGTCTAAATTGATAAGATAGAAGCCTGAAAGAGATAGAGATTCATGACTAACAGGTAAGTGTTTCCTGGCACTAATTACCACACCAAGAGGTAAGTCTAAGAGGCACATCTGGAGATATCACTGGTTCATCTGAACACAGCAAAATGAGAGGATAATAACTGCCTGACAGCACAGACAAAACAATTTTTTACTGCAGTAAGCAAGAGTGCTTGTGAGTGACAGGTTGTCTGATAAGCATAGGCTTTAGATTTAGCTTCTGAAGCCAAAAAGACAGAAGCTGGCTACTCTTCATTCCACACACTGACAACAGCTCATGTGGATGTCTTGCACGCACAGAGTAAGCACATGACAATCACATAGGCTTGCAAAACTGGTGAAAGGCTTTACTTCTACCTTTAAAATTGGAAAACAGCTCTGACGTCAGTGTCTCCTTGTGTCACGTACCTGTTATGGTACATTATACTAAATTATATTCCAAACTGAACTCTGCATAGGCTTCCATAGTTACTCTGAGAAACATAAGCTGTTGCACACTTATGGAGCCAAAGCTGTCTGCACAAATTCATTGTCACACATGTGCACCCCCTCCCATCCACACACACAGTCACACTAACACTTTCACCCTTGGTCACCCTCTAACTTCAACCCCCAAATCTCCATCCTACCACCCCCTGACACACAAACCCTATTTTTCTCTTGTTTCCTGGCCCTAAATTCCTCAGTGCAGCCTTGCCAGGTTTTAACAGAGGCCTAAGCTCGTAAGGCAGCCTATAAAGGCGGTCCCATGGCTGAACTGGAGGCCCCAGCCCGGCTGGCCAGAACTTTATTGGGACTCGGTCACCTTGGGCAGCTATTCACACCACCAGCTGTAGCTCCCAGCCCGTAAAAAAAGCCAATCATAAAATAAAAAACAGGGAGGCTCTAAAATTCTAACTTTTACTGCTCCTACCTCCCCCTAGCACCTTCAATGGAAAGCACAGAGGGCTTGCCTAAACTTAACCTGCAGTCGCCCTCTTCTTTTTTTTTCTCCAACCCAAGGCTGGGGCAAAAACCACCAGCTTGGCTTTTTACTACAGAGGGGAGACTTCAAAAAGAAGAAAGGGGAGGCGTAAAAAGAAGAATTTGATAAAAAACAGAGAAAGGGGAAGAGGAGGGTGAGGGGTGGAGACACAGTTGCTCCTGAGGGCAAGTCTTGTTCAAGACCAAGTTGACCGTCGCCACCACTTTTACAGCAGCTGCTGTGATTGGCCCACTATAGCCTCATTAATGGTAATAACAGAAATATGTTAGACATTTTTCATTTATTGCCTGTTCCTAAAACATCTGTTTTTTATATGTATTTTATATTTGACTATTCAGATTCCACATTCGAATTCCTCCTTTGAAAGCATTGCTTTGCTGGAGGCAAATATGTTTTCCATTAGTTTTTAGAGCAATCCCAAAGCCAAATGTGCAAATCAATTTAAACCTGAAGTTTACACCAACTGACTGTTTCTACAGCAGTTCTCATATCTCCTTGGCCAGAATGTACCAAAGCAGCAGGGTCAATGGGAGAGCAGAAACCCTCTGAACGTGCCATGAACCGCTGTTTATGCAACAATAACATCAGCAAATGAGGCTCCAGACCAAGCACTAAGAACCCCTTAGAAAGGGACAAGCTATATGGGGCGTCGAATAATGACTCTGCCTTGATGGATAAAGAAAGGGAGCCAAAGATAGAGAAAGTCCATCCTGGAGAAAACTCAAGACATCAGCGCTAGAGAAAATACATCATGCTCTGTCAACACATTTGAACCTGGTTCCTGCCAAAGAACATGACTCCTGAACCCGCCTCCCAGACTGAACCTCATTCAGCCAACTATATCCAAATCCCTTGCGCCACTTACCCCAGGGCGCCACAGTAAGAGGGCCCATTCAGGCGACCACTGTGAGCCCCTTTCCCCTGTCTCTTCAACTCAGCTCATCACTGTTTAGGAAACAAAGCCCTGTGAAATGAGAGGCCCTCCTTATCAGCGCTCCGAGGCCTGGGGCACCATTTGCGTGACAATCCGCTGGCCGAGGCCCGGGAGCTGATGACGGACAGATGAGTTGAGAGGACTGGGATAGGTGGGTGGCTGCTGTTGTTGGGGGAGGAGATGAGGATAAGAGATCCAAGAAGTAGGGATAGTTTAGTTATCAGTAGCCACTGTTCTCTTCCTGCTAAGTATCAGTTTACTCCCTAATCCGTCGTTGCAATGGTCTCTGTGCACAAGTGGCCCAGCTGCATTGACCAGACCTAATCCTCTGCTCATACAGACACACACACACACAGACTAACGACACACAGAGCAATCTGTCCCACTAACATTAAATGCTTTAGCCTGAGTGGGATGTTTAGTACGTCACTCTTCACAACCTCATTAGATGTAAAATGTAACTGCACATGACAGAAATAGCTGTTTAGCTGAAGGTGACTTCAACTAGGTCAATTGCATTAAATTCTAGGTCAAGTCAACCGAGCCAATCGGCATCCCTTTGGGATCAACAGATGCAATAGAAGAGAAGACAGAGAATAGGAAGCGATAACGAATAAAAACATGGGACTTTATCATAGTACTAAAGCTGCCTGCTGTTCACCCAACTGGAATGGGGAATGTTTCTAATGTATGTGAGCAAAGGCATGACTATGCAGCTCCTGTTAAAAGGCGTGTGTTGCAACACACGCCTTTTAACTGAGCAGCATATGACATTTTGGCAGTGTAACAAGTATTCTTTCACAATAGGCCTGCAGATTTTGTCTACGTGACTTTTTTTTGTGATTGAATCTTCAGTGGGACACTCAGAAGTCTTGTCTTGGCATGTGAGAGTGAAGCCATAGGCATTTTCTGTCTGAGGATAGCATGCATACATGGCTATAAGCAAACAGCACAGAGGTATGTGTAGGTGTTTGTTTTTGTGGCTACAGTGGAGTTTCTTCCAAAATACATTATAGGCAATCAGATAAACACAATGTGCTTTCCTTCCAGTGTTTCCACCCATCACTATCAAGCAATTTAATTCCCCAACAAGAGCTGAGGAAGAATTGATAGCAGTAAGATAACAAATTTGAGTCAAACCTTAAGTGGAAACAAACTGAAATAGTCATGTGATTAGATTGTTTCTCACTACCTTTTACATATGCAGCAACCTTTTCGCATTTTTCAATTGTGAATTTTTTTTTGTTATATTTAAAAATTTTCAGGTATTCATTGTTTCCATCAGCTGTTTTATACACTTTTTTCCCATGTTGACCTTTATTTTAAAAAACCTGCAAAGCTTGCGTGTTCTTATTGAATACACCAGGTAATACAAAAGAGTAAGAATTTGAGGTGGGAAAAAGGGGCACAGTAGGGCTTATAGTAAAAAGAGGGCTGGGTACAGGACAGACAGCAGTGGCAGACGGACAACAGATTGGGAGAGGATGGTGAACAGTGGGCTTGGAGAATCGCTGGCACACTGGGTGGGGTCTTTGAGGATGCCCTTGGCCCTTTATGTTGTAGCAGAGGCTACAGCACCACAGGGTACTGTTTGAGTGACAATTGGCACACGAATGATTTCCATGAAGAAGTGTGCTTCATGAAAGAGGAAAAGAAAGTACCACACCCTTGTCAATGGTGCCACTGCATTTCACTCTCCTCTCTGTTTCTCTGCCCACGTCTTCCTGCCATCACTCTGAGTCTTCTGCTGCAAGGCCCCACACAACAGGCTTGTTTCCTTCCTCTTTTCAGTACCAGTCCTTCCGGAGGATCTCCGTCATTGCTTTTGTTGTCACTTCTCTTGTGTCCTTTGCTGCTACACCTTCCTCAATGTGCTCTCATTTCCCACAGGTCACATACTACATTCAAGCTCTGTTACACACAGTTGAATCACCTGGAAGCTTTCCTGTAGGACGTCTACAAAGTCCCTTTTGTGTGAGTTGAACAAGCATTTACAATAGTTACCTGTCTATAACTGAGAAAGAAATCAAGTGAGACACAGAAAAGTTAAAAACAGGGAGGAAGATGGAAGGGGATTCCTAAGTAAGTTGACAAGGGCGTGGGGGTGCTTTCATTAAAGGTGATGAGCGGTACCAACGCCTTTAAACAGCTGTCAAAAAGCTCATTACCTGGGCTCCCACAGACAGAAACACACACACACACATACACACATGCCTGTAAAGAGGCCCCTATAAAGGTGACCTTTTAAACAAGGCCTATGAAAAAAACGAGTTGGCAAGAAGGAAATAGAAGTGAAAACATACCAAGTTGGCCAAATATTGGAACACACATATACACACACACTTCTCCCAGAATTGACACCTTTCTGTTATAGCCAGCAGAAACTCATGTAATACAGAGACAGATGAGAACATACAATATCCATGTTGCACACACATAAAAAACATTTTGTCATATGTTCATGGCTGCAAGAGGTGTTACTGACGAAACTCTGGAGATTAACACCACATGACATGGCATACAAAGTCTTGCCAACGCACACACATACTTAACCTCTTTATCTATAGCCCCCTACAAAAAGTGTACAAGCAGAGCAGAGCAGGAAAGGCAGCAGGTGGGATAAGCATGCATCCTCAAGGCACTTTTTAAAAAGTGGAATTACCCCTGCAGTCTGGTGGCGCTCTCAAAACACCCTTTCTTCTTTACAACACCCCATAAAGAGCCTTTTGATATTTGCTTGATGGAGCCGGCCAAGCCAACATTTGGCGGCCGTCGCCCCCACCCTTTCCTGCACCACACAGCCTTGTCAACTCAAGAAACACAAGTTGGCTTCAAACAGACAAACTGCCTGTCCCCCATGAACCCAGTGAGTAAAATTCCCTTCAAATGTCCTTGTACAAAACCTAAGGGAGGTGGTATTAAAAAGAGAGGGAAAAATTCAAGGAAATATAATTTCAATAAAAGGCTCTCAGACAGTGGCCTTTCATGACTAGAGCAGGAAAAAGCAGACAGTCAAGTGCAGATCTCCGGAAAAAATATACCCCCTCGTCCCTGCGGTGAGCTCCAGCTGACTCTTCATCTGCCTACCAGAAGACAGAGAGGAGCACAGCTCACCTCTAGTGACTGGAGAATGAACCCAAACCTGGCAGTGCGGCACAAGCCTGGGCCATTGATCATGTCAAGAAGACAGGACAACTCACGAGCAGTCGAGGAAGCAGACAGAGAGAGGAGGCAGGCAGACAGGCGAGGTGAGGAGAGAAGAGAGGAGAGAACAGTCATCGAGGGAAACCCTGACTCTTTGATCCTTGGGTTGTTTCTCGTCCTCCCAGACTTCCTCTCACCATCTGTAGCCTGGCTCTCACCTGTCTGTCTCTGGCAAGGCCACGAGTGCTCGTTCAATTGCTATTGCTTCCTCCCCACAACAATAGAAACCTTCAAAAGTAGAAGTAGCCCAGCCATGGCTGCAGTCTCGCTCTGCCAGAGGAAGTGAGGGGAAAGGAGGATAACGTAAACAACAACAGTAGTATTCACTCCAGCACTTCGAGGAAGCACACAGGCCAAAGTGTGCAAACGTATGTCTCCCTTAGGAGACCAGGTGTCCACCCACAACCAGATGTACAAAGTTCATTCCCAACAAAAAAATGTAAATTATTGTGCCAAAAGCTTCTACCCACAAAGTTTACCCTTGGTGTTTTATCTGCTACAACCGAGCGACTGATCATGTAGCAATTTATCTAAAGACTTCTGATTTTATTTAGTCCGAAAATTTACAGCTGTAAGCAGAATGCAGAAAAAAAAACACATGCCATCCAGAGAAAAAGATGGTGTGAGTGATTTACAGTCTATGCATATGATTATTTCTGAAACACTGGCAGTCCCCTTAACCCGTCATAAACACTCAGAGTCATATCAGACGTAAAAGCCACTCTGAGAAACTTCTGCTTTGAGTGAGCAAGTGGAGCAATGATGCATATAAAAAAATTTCACTTTTGCTTGGCAAACATCCGCCAACTGGTTGCCCAACACTGCCTCTGGGTGTGAGCTGTCAGAGCTCTGATGAGACACCCAGATTTGAGCCATATAGTGATTCATTTCCTTCCATGAAGTGTTGAAGCACGAAGTTAAGAAATGGGACAGTACTGTTGCAATGTGGCATTTTAAATATTACCATACAGTACACATGAATCTACCACAGTGAAAGAAGGGACTGACCATTCAGAAACTTCCTTGAGTGTGCCCTGAACCACACAAATAACATCTCAAACAGCCCCCAACTCATGTCATAGACTTTCCTGTCTGTCTGGTTGGGTTTCTTCTATGCATTTTATGACTGTTCACACAGTAATGCAGAAGCCGATAAGTCCATGTCTGATCACAGGACAGTAAGCCCTCAATCAGTCTCACACCATGCAACAGTCCAGACATATTATCTGCTTGTTTGTAGCTACTGAAAAGCATGTGCTTTTTTTTGTGCTTTTTTCCCCCTGTGTATATGCATGCCTGCTCGTGAGTGTGTCATGTGTGTAAGTGATAATGCACTTCTTGTGTCAGATTAAGGGCAAAACACCAACTACAGGGGCCCACTGAATCACTGAGCATGTTAAAATGACTGTAACCTGGTAACTGTTGGGTTTTTTCCTGCAGTAACTAGGGTTTCCTGAAAGAAAGATTAATAAAAACATAAGCATTGCTTAATTTTGTAGCTACTTGAGCAGGTTTGTAAAAATGGATCTGAACTTTTATTTTATCTGGTCTATGGGGACAATTAGGTGAAATTAAAAGAAAAGATCACTTCCTTTTATTTAAAATAAACAAATCTGAAATCTGTCTAAAACAGACACCGAAACTAAAATAAATATGTTTCCACAGCTGTACAGTAGAATATTTGTAAAATTTGATATGTGCACAGTAGCAGGAAAACTGTGTGCTTTATTTAAAGGAATATGGAGGCTGGCTGGAAAAAAAAATCATTACTGGCCACTGAGTAAAGTTCTCCAGAAATGAGCACATTCTTTTTGTTTCCTGCATTAACCTGATTTCTCACAGTAACCTGGTTTCATGTGGACATGCAAACAGAAACACTCACAGATGCACAGAGAGGCATCTGTGAAGTTTTGACATTCATCTTCTCCAAAATTGTCAACCGGGAACACAATTACAGGCTTGTCACTTTTACACACACCTGTTCCTTCTCACAGATCGCAGGGCTAAAATATACAAACAAAAACATGCTCACGCCGAAGTAGACATACAGACACACAAAGAAATGAACTAATGCAAGCATATACAAATGAACTCATGCACCATTACCAGAAAGATTGTCACGGCAGTTGCACATGTGCACACTGACAAAATTTGACTAATGTTCGAGGGATTAAAACAACACCAACAGGCCTCCTGCCACTCATTTATTTCTCCACCTAACCCTGAGCTCAGCTAAAAGTTGTATAACAGCAGCCACTCACCACTCCCTGCAAAACACTGTCGGCTGCGTAAACACAACCCATTCACACATACAGAGGGGAAGGACAGTCAGGTTTGTCTAGGCTTCCAGTCCAGGTCTGGCTGTCCGAGGCCTCTGCTTCTCAAAACAGTGAGCCCCTAGCAACACTTGAGCCAAGCCGTCAGTCAATAACACAGTGGTGACAGAAAGGCTCTCTTTACATTCAGCTTGCATATGGCTTCGAGATGGCACACACATCCTTCTATATGCTATAAACAACCATACATGTGTAAGGGTGCATCACATGCTCAACAGTGAAAGAAAGCTCTTAGGTGCATGTATTAGTATAGCCAACACACATTCACACACAGTTTGCCAATTGCCCACACTTTTGTTCAAGGGAAAATGTGCCTGGCAGCCAAAGAGCTGTTCTCAGTAAACAGCTACAATAGCTGTAGTCAGACATGGATGTTGGAGTGGGCAGCCGCAATACCTCTGTGACCAACAACTATTCTGAAAGTCCACACTAACTCAGTTAGAGCTCAAATACTGATGCAGATTGATGGCTTCATAACAGCAGCTTCTACCATATTGTACTCCACAAACTTGAGGCTGAACAGGATTCCTTGTACTGTTTGAGAGTCAGCATTCTTGCGAAATACTGCTTTTAAAATAAGAACACGGACAGCAATGCATGAACAGTCAATCTGAGGTGACCGATTCAGCCTTCACACAGTGGTTGATGAGTTTTATTTACAGTGGTGTGACTGACGCTGCAGAAGGGCTATAAACTGCTATTAGAGCAGAGCTAGATTCCAGCACAGGCCTGAGGAATCCAGCCTGGCACATTGTCTGTCTCTGGATTTGACACAGCAGTCTGGGTGCCCAACACCAAGCCAACAGATACATAAACACTACATACATTGACATATAGGAGTTCGCACACAGCCTCCATACATGCAAGAACTGGCTGCCACTTTTTTATTTATGCATAAGCAAAAGTACATATGAAAAGGGGCTTATAGAAAAAAAACTAAGCAACAGTTGGGATTGAGTCTGTTTATTTATAGGTCACTATGCCCATTAATGGGCTTGGCTATTACTAAGGGGCTGAGACAGATCTGTGAACAAGGGGGTGGGATTCTGCCCCACAAGTAGAATCTTGATAATATCTTTACACAATAAAAATATTTCCATACTGTAATGCAATATCATAGTTAGTATGATGAAATAAATCTACAGCTAAAATTTGCTTAAAATGTAATAATTAGAATTAATTTTATACACATTAATTTAAATGATCATAGCAAAATGAGAGAGTATTGCAGGAGCCTGTTATATTGCGAGATGGCATGATAACATAGTAATTATATTCTGGTTTATAACATAATGAACGGCAGTTGGAGATGCAAACAATGACACTGCACTTTAAATGTTTGGTTTTTTTTACTAAAATTTGACATGACAAAACAAACTGATTTTCTTTTGCTGTCATGTTTGGAACATGCATTTCAATTATTGTTTTTTTTTTAAGGCAGCTGTATTTCAAACAGCTCAATTAGTCACATTGGCATAATTGTTTTAAGAAAAAAATTAAGGTTTTTCCCTTAACTGATCTCAATTACAGCTCAATGACCGTAGACCACTTAACGTGTTTAACTTTAGAGCATTATCATGGTATCACCTAACAAGATTTATGTATATACTGTATATGGCAACAGCGATAATTCTTTTAAATCGCTCACTCTCTTTCTCTAACAGACACACACCTCCTCCTATCCAAGATACCACTATCTATTCCCAGCCCTGCCCCCTCAGGCATTCTAATCTTTTAATTGAATCTTTTGTAATTATAATGAAATAACCGCAAACTTCTATCAGGGAGAAAATGATCAGGCCAGAATGTGCCAGCAGTCACAGGAAGCTCTTATTTCTCTGGCACTTCTGCTAAGATCTATACCCCCATTTCAATTAGCTCCTAAATTCACCTCTGAACAGCACATTAAGGGAAAACAAAGAGGCACATGCACTATGGATGTGTGAGTGAGAGCCATGCCAACATAGTGACAAACTAATCAAGCATTCAGTTACTGCTCGGGCTCTTGTGTGCTTCGCTTGCTAGCATCAAATTCAGAATCTAAACTGTGTTAAAAATGGTTGAGCTACAGTATGATTGTATTTTGGTGAGGAAAAACACACTTTCCCTTTTTTGACCCCAGTGAACTGCTAAATGTAATTGCCTCATTCTTCTACTCAAATGATCATGACAGAGAGGGGATTGGTCTGCATAGGCTCTCTCAAATGGCTTCCCTAGCAGTTGACTAATTCAGTTCTCATTGACGTATGACTAAATCAGTGTCCATTATCCTTATGTGTGGGGCAGCTCAGATGTAGTACCAGCTCCGAAGCATAAGGCACTTAAGAGCATTACACAGGCCGAGCTGATTGAAAGGGTCTCCTTTTCAGTGAGCTAACAAGGCTGCCACACATGCAGTAGATCTGACATTGGCCAGGCTGTAGCCTCTGACTAACCTCTGACATTGAGGTCTCCAACTAGCACACAAAACAGGAAAACTGACCACACACTTTTAAGTCAGCCGATTGTCCCT
>JBBBVU010000014.1:13801807-13812382 GCA_037177055.1 Atherinosoma microstoma
ACGCACGCACACACACACACACACACACACACACACACACACACACACACACACACACACACACACACACACACACATATATACTCCAATCAAATCTGGTCCCTGTCTGTCTCTACACTGCACCTCCCCCAGTTCTCTGCAGTAAATATGAGCCCCTTCCCCTCCCTCTGCTGAGCCCCCGTCTCTAATCATAACCATATTAAAGTCCAGCCACTGGCCGGGAGAGTATGTGTGTGTCAAAAAGAGAGCCAGAGACAGAGAGAGAAAGAACATTGTGCTGCGGTTGAACCCAGAAACCAGATGCCAGGGTAAATCCCTCCCTCCTCTCTGTCTGCTTGAGGGAACAGAGGATGGGCAGTACTTTCTGTCTTTCCCTCTGGAAGTGCTTCAACAGTGATGAATGAGGGCTGCCTTGCTCAATCCCCGCAGTGCATTTACACAGACAAATACCCCCAGTATACAAACACACCATGTGTTGGACACACTCCTCACAGGTTCACTTGACCTTGTTTTCAATTTACATCTGTAAAAGCTTTGCAAAGAGATGCAGGACCCAGATTAGAGGAGAGGTTAGACAAGTCATGGCTTTAAAGTAGTAAAAAGCTTCTCAACAGCTGAGAAGCTTACTTCATTGTGATTCACACCATAAAACCTCCATGTTTGGTCTTTTTTTTAACTATCAGATCTGTGTATGGGTCAAAACAATTCAGTTAAAAAAAACAAAAACAACAGTGTCGTCACAGTGACAGTAAATCAAAGAAAATCAATAGATAGTCTGCAGTCAATAAAAAAGTCTGTCACTGGTCCTAACTGTTGCTCAGCTGACGGATAGACTCTGGCTGGGCTAAAGCAAACAGCCTGATACAATGGGAGATATATGATAATAGAATGACTTGAGTCTGTGAGCTCTGCACATTTATCTCCCCCCTGTCAAACCAGAACAAGTGGTACAGCCCAGCAGGCAAAAAAGACACTATTTCCTGTCAATCTGTGCTGCTGGCTACACTCTCCGAAAACACACAGTGCCCTCCCTCCTTCCTCTGTCTAAGACTTCACTTTTTTCCTGTCTCATGAAAGAAACCATGCTTTCACATTTCAGACTATTTTGATTGATTTTCATTACATTGTTTATTGTCCTAAAAGCTACTCCTCCAGTGGACACATCTGGTTTATTTTCTTAAGTTGGCACATACACACATGTGCAGTCAAACACAAAAATGGGCTGACACTCACACTTGAACACAATCACACAAACAGACACATTTAATAGCTATTTTGTCAAACAGTAAACAATATCAGTATTTTTTATGTGCTTCTTAATACAGCTGTCAGGTCATAAAGGGAGGCTTTATGACATCAAGAATAGAGCACGGAGCCTAGATAAATAACAGTTATCTATTAGCAATGCCACTACCAAGAGTTAACTGTTAAAAATAAAAAAGCAATAAGAATTGTATGCAATGCAAAGTTCAGAAAACCAACTCTTAAGCACTTCTATTCAAAGATCTAGTTGACCTTAAAAAAGCCCAATTCATGTACTATATAATTCATCAAAAGGTACCACACAGTATCCAGGGCTTGTTTCAGTGTGGGAGAAAGTAAATATGGTCTACAAGGATCATGTATGTTTAAAAAAACAACCAGTAAGAAATTACACAAATCTTCATATCCTTACAATCCATGGATCTGATTTGTGGAATAGCTTTAGCAATGAAATGAAATCATGTATAATGATAAACAAATTTAAAAAGCTCTTTAGAAATAACATACTGAACAGATACAGGATGGAAACATAATATCCCATTTGTAGTCTTTTGTCCTGTTGTTTTGTTGTTGGATGAACATCGAATGTTTTACCATGAACTGCTTGTTAGTTCTATAAACAGACTCTTGTGCAATACATTGAATATTCATTTACAAGTACACCCTTTTAATATGGAAATATAAAAAGAGTAATAGGCAGTAGACCTCGAAAAGTCCTTACTTCTGGCTACCCTTCTTTTTGGACCATAATCATGGAAAAGAAATGTTTTCGTTTTCGTTTTGTTTCGTATTTGGTTTTGTTATCAAGTGTGACCTTCTATTTCTTGTTTTTCTTTTCTTCTCTTTTTACTTTGTTTTCTTTTATTATGTTAAAAAAATAAACTTAATAAAGAAATAAAAATATTTTTCTGCCTCTCAACCCATTTACACAATAATTCAAAAACATGTCCTGGACCGTGGATGCATTTTAGATTAAATCATCACTGCCTGGAGTCACATTTTTATGATCCACATGCATTCTTCTCACACTTGTCTTTCGTCTTCTTCCTGTTCTTTTTTTTTCTCTCCTTGCTGTGAGTTTCATACAGCATCCTGGAAACCAAAAACTGGCTAATCCCCTGGTGCTCAAATGTTCTATGTAACATCAGCTTTGTTTGCCAGGGCTGCTCTGTGGACTGGCAAGCTGCAACACAATCAATTTATAATCTTATGTGCTCACACTTGAAACCCTTCAGTTTTTGGAGATTTATGAAGCCTATCCAATTCCCCTGGTTTTGACATTTCTTTTAACTGTGTTTCAGGCTATAACTCAGACCGCTAACCCCATAGGTTTTCCACTTATTGGCAACCAGCACTCCAAGCAACGAGCCTTGCAGGGCTTCTGAGGGTTTGCAGAGTGAGTTTAGACATCTAATCTACACATACTCTATACTGCTGACCCAGGCTGGTCCCTGGCTCCCCCTCCCTCCCCTCCTTCTTCCCCTTCCTTCCCCAGCCAGAGAGGTTGAACTCTAGAAGAAACCCCCACAGGGCCACTAACTTTCCCCCCAAACTTATCCTGCCCTCCCTCCTTCTCTCACTGACTCTCTGGCTCACATCTCCCCATCGCTCTCCTTAATTTTTTTTCTCCTCCTCTGTTTCTGCAAATATTCTCTTCATTTCATCAAGTTCCCTATGGCCATTTTTCCCTGACAGCGTGATTTGTTTTAGTTGACAAAGTTCTCTGTATTTGTTTCTGGTTTTGTGAATATTTCATTTTCAGTGGTTGCCAACTCACTGGTCACAATGTTTGTCTCTGCTTCCAATTACATTCAATTATGGTGTTTAAAACAGATTTTATTACCCATAGAAAAATAATACTTTATATTAAATTTCATGTCTTCATTCAAAGAGAAGACAGAGGCACTCAGTCAGCTGCACCCAATCTGCATATAGCGCCACGTGGGCTGTAGCCCAGGAAAATCAGGCTTTACTACTGTCTGACACCCTGATGCCGATTACAGATAAGACATATACAACACATTGTTGCCACTTCCTCTGTATACAGTCATTCAGGTTCCAGCCAAACTGTCAACAACACAGTGCTGTGTGAGGTAATAAAGAGAAGCCTTTGCACTGAACACAGCATGGAAGTTTAGAAAGGAATGCAGAGCTTTCTTCCATTTCTGATGTGAGCATGTGTGCAGTGTGTGGACATGCTGAAACAGATTGCTAGTGATGATAGAGACACTGAACACCAGTCTAGGATGCCCTCCCACTACAGCCAGAATCTGGTTCCATAGACCCCCCCCCCCAATTTTCAAATCAATATATTTCATTTGCCTTTTTGATTAAAAGTAAAATAAAATTATACTTAAATATGTGTTGTTCATTCTTTTGTGAAAACAACATCAATTGCTCCACCGGCCACAGGTTTTACACATTTTCAGTTCTGACAAGACACGTAAAGACATCTCATCCAGTCATCTAACTCTCTCTCTCTCTCACAGTGCTTTTCTTGAAATATACCTTTGGAAGATGAGAAGGGATGTAGGAAAAGTGAGACCTGACATCTGAAAAAGCCCCTTTTTTAATGTGTGGCCATCTTTGCCTCTGTTCACATGTTGGTCCCACCAAAGGCCTAACAGATCTACTTTTCAGAACGCTATCAGCCTTGGCCATCTTTCAGAGAAGTCTTCACTTGGTCTCTTTCTCTCATTCAATCTGCACTGTCATGACATTCTCCTACCCGTATTTCTTTTTTTTTTTTTGGTGTGGTGGGGGGGCACAGATTTCATATTTGTTAAGCCAAAAATACAAACCCCCATCTAGTTCTCATAGTCCCGCCCTGGGCCTGTGTGCCCTCCCACGCCATAAGACCCAACCCTTCTTTCTCGCCATTGCGCGCTTTCCATCTTGCACGTGCTCATAAAGGCCTGCCTGACAACATCCCCCTCCCATTTTAATAGTAACCTCTTTATCTTCATCTGTCATCATGTCAGAGCTGTAGTACACACTGTGGCCTCTCGCTTACCAGCAACCTTTGCTGACTTTTCATATGTACAGGCATGCTGACACACATAAGCACATACACACTTAATACATGTAAAGTTGCAGAAAGTTTCCAGGACTTGGGGCAAATTTGCTCACATTTGCGCAGAGGGATAATAAAAGGAAGTCCAAGGTGAGGGCTCAGGGGAAAAAAAGGAGGAGGAAAGAGAAGAGAGCAAGGAAATTCAACTGTGCATAAGCCAACTATGCAGATTGATATCAGGAGAAGACCAGATATTCCACCCGCTATTAGTTTCACTAAAAGCTTCACTCGGAGCTTAAAATGTCAGGAAAAATAAAGTAAGCCTTTCTACTAACCCCCCCACCACTACGACCACCACCGAATCATGGCTGGCACTGGTTGAAAAGTATAAAAAATGTTATGTGAGAGAACAGATTTCCAAAAAGAAGTGGCGCTCCTCAGAGAACTGTCATCTTGAGGCTAGTGGTCGCCTAGGGAGATGAAAGCAGAGATGTCAGATGATGCAGAGCTGTTTATTAAAGCTGAGGAGGATCCAGTCTCACTGATAGATCAAGGACACAGCCAAACAGTGCTACATACGCTGTCATCGCACAGAAGCACACACAAATGGCCAAGCATTACTAATTCATTATGCAGATCATGGTCACAGGAGCAGAGATGCCAGCAAGCAGATTACTCAATAACAGCACTTTCACTGATGAAGTGTTGGTACTCAGTGCTGAAGACCTCGGTGTTTTAATGTAGCACTATTAAATTCTGATTTTAAAAACTTACTGAACTGAGTTACATTTGGCTTCTGTTTACACTTAAATATATCCATGCATTCCCTGTTACACCTCTATAAGAAATTATCTGAATTGGACAGAAAGATAGATAGTAAAGGAAGGTATCTATATACAGCTTCATATCAGTATAATCAAATCTTGCAAGAGTCAAATAAGTATTTATGAGTATCTACTATAAATACATCTCATACATCATTGCTTCAAAACTTCCAACTTCAGTTTCTCTGAAAGAATTCTGATCCATTAATTCTGTTTACAGAAAAGGTGTAATGCTGTGTAAAATGTTTGTTCTTTCCTCATGAATTTCAGTCAATATGCTTGGAAACATGTCTTGGATAAAATGTTAAAAAAAATAAAAATAAATAAAAGTTGCATGCATATTACACTGTCTGGCCAAAAAAAAATCGGCAACTGGATTTAACTAAGCAAATTCGTGCAAGTCTCCTATTGGATAATTATTGCATGGGCAATTACCTTTCAGCTGGTAACAAGTTATTTAACCCCAACTGATATAATGAGTAAACTCTCATTTCTTAAACAACCACGTGGAAAGACATCCCATGGTCATGGAAAATATATTTGTCTGTTTGATAAGGGTCAAACCATTGGCATGCATCAAGCAGAGAAAACATCTCAGGAGATTGCATAAACTACTAAAATTGGGTTAAAAACTGCCACTGCATTATTAAAAACTGGAAGGATTTTGGGGAACCATCATCTTCAAGGAAGAAATGTGGTCAAAGAAAAATCCTGAATGCTCGTGATCAGTAATCACTTAAAAGTTTGGTAAAATCAAATCGTAGAAAAACAACAGTAGACCTCAGGGCCATATTTAATAGTGAAAATCAGAGCATTTCCACATGCACAGTGCGAAGGTAACTCAAGGGATTGGGACTAGACAGCTGTGTAGCCATAAGAAAAACACTAATCAGTGAGGCTAATTGGAGAAAAAGGCTTCATTTAACTAGGGTCACCACTGAGCTTCATTCTATACACCTAAAAAACATCAACCAGGCCAGAAATCTGGGTGTAGTGATGGACTCAGACCTACATTTTGAAAAACACATTAAGGGAATCACAAAGTTAGCCTATTATCACCTTAAAAATATATCAAAGTTAAACGATTTGGCGTCACAGCAGGACCTGGATAAACTAGTCCACCTGAGAAGGTAATACTAATGCTGAATGATGTTGCATACAGATTTTGGAGTGACAAATATAGCCATCCAGATCATGTCCTTTTTTAGGAAACGCCTTCCTTATTTCAGCAACACAACCCCAAACCCTGCTGTGTGTATATTACAGCAGCATAGTTTCGATTGTATTCTGACATTTTACCCAAGCAAAAAGGAAAACCTTTCAGAATTACAACAATTGCTCTTCTGTGTGGCCTATTCTCAAATAAATACAGGGTTTAAATTATTTGAAACCTATTAAAACAACAACATATGTTTTTATCTTTTTTTCAAATGGGATTTTAGTTATCATATATTTAAGTAAGTATATTTAAGTATAAAAATGTGTACTCGGATGTATGTGGCACAAACATTGTACTTTAACAGAGAGCAGTTACAGATTTAATGTATCTTACCAGTTTTCAGCATTTTGTTCTTCTGTATTTTTAATCAAATTACCTAGTACAGTTTTTATTTTGACATATTTCTGCTACACAACCTATTTTTTTCTTTGTGGAGATTATTTAAGTTGAGATTGACAGAGATCAGAGATGGATTATCTTTGCTCTCAAAAATCAAACAGAAAGTGAGCATTCAGGTGTCACCAAAAGCCTTTCAAAGTTTTAAAAGAAAGGTGAAATAACCACTTGTAAAGAGCTGACAAGAGAAGCGTTAGTTCAGTTTTCTTGTGTAGGGTAGCTTGTGCATACAAGGAAGTGAGGGGCAGTAGGACTATGATAATTGTTTTCATATTCATGCATTAATCTCTTTTTTTCCCCATTTCCCTCACTCCTTCTCACGTATACAGTGCATTACTGAAGCACACACATGCACCTAGACAACTCCAGCCTTAACTTACAACCTACCTACTTACCTCCATCAAGGGTGGACTGAAACTCAGCATTTATGAAAATAAATAACACAATACAATGTGTTGTCTGTGCTCTGCTTAACCACCACTAGATAAGTCTTCACTATCAGAGTCAACATCATTCCCTGCTGTCCCTCTCCCCGGTTAAAAGATTCATTTTTATATTCCCTTTCATACCTCATTTCCCACCAAAATGGTTCCTTTACGCAACTCCCTGAGCTCCCTAAGCCAACATGACCTCCTTATGAGTGTATGAGGGGATTTGAGAATGCAATGAGTGTTTTTAATTATGCCACTATGGATGAATATTTTTTTTTTTATGTTGGAGCATTTCCATGCTTTTTTTACTGGTTGCCTGACTAAACTGTTTGCTTGAGTTATATGTGTTTGCAAATGTGTATTTGCATGTGTGTGCACAAAGACAGTCAGTATGCTAATGTTGGTGAGTGTGCGTATAAATTTGTTTGTGCTGTATAATTCCATACCATCACCCAGTATCCCAATATAGATCACCAGCTGTGTATCTCATCTCCACCAGAGGCACGACTGAGTAGACTCAGGCGGCTTTTCTGCAAGTTTCAACACATAATCCATTCCATTCTACTAATACAATGCTTTTAATTTCACCCACTCAGACATTCACAGTTGAGCCTCTCATGAGTTCTCTGTTTCATCACTCAGCATAATCCTACAATTTATGGTATGAATGGAAAGTCCAAGCCCAGTGAAGGACTTGAGATTTTGGGCCAGGCCATGTGGGCTGAAGGAAATAACCCACTAGCTTTTCAAAACATCCCTGTGGCTGCCATTGGGGCCAGAGCTCTAACCCTGATTGGTGAAAGCTTAGAGAGGTGTTTCAGGGCTCAGTGACGATGTTATCACATAGTAAGTGGCCTTAATGGGCTTCCAACTGTTTGTTTGAAGGGCTCCTATAATGACAGGGATAAACCGATAACAGCCTCTGCTACAAGCTGCACAGAGAGCCATCAGACCCTCTCACGGATGAGCAAATGCCTTTGCAATTTATTCAGATGAGGCCAGCAAAGATGGGATTCCTGCTGCACAACCACATGGTCACGTGACTCGATGGATGAGGCAAGGTCCTCTTTTTGTGGGTGTGTGTGTGGGGGGGGGTTCTTGAAATGCACCATTAAGATTGAAAAAGCAGTCAGGCCATCCCGTCCAATCCCGCTCCTGTCTCTCCCCACCTCTCTGTAAAACAGGTATTTCCAAAGACACTCTGGTGCCAAAAAAGAGCGCCGTCATGGGAGGTGCCCCGACAGGTCGGCACAGCATGCACGGCCAACAAAGGCCGGTATCACTGGGACTACATTTCCAACAACAGTTACACACAAAGAGTTCTGAAGCTGGGCAAAAAGGCAGAGCTGTTGACTGCTCACACGGAAATATCCACAGTGCCCTTTATGTGGAAGGTATTTTCTCAGCTTGGCCTACAGATGGGCCTCAAAACAATGAGCAGGACTGTTAAGCCAACTCCTGGAGAAGAAGTAGAAGGAAAAGAAAAACAGAACCTTGGGAATGTCCAAACCAAGGCCTTTTGTCTTCCCCGTGAACATTTAAGAGAGTGGAGAATGAGACTGATGTCAGCAAAATGACTGGTAACATTCCTTGTCAGGGGATACAGCAATAGGATGTTTTAAAAGCTGATAAGAACAACAGTTTTCCCTGAGCAGCAACTATTTAAACAAGATACTATGATGTATTTTTGCATGGAAGATGCAGAGAAGAAGAGTTTTAGAAGCTTTAGAGTTAGTCAGTATATTAATGCACAATAACTGACCGAAAATGATTAAGAATATCATCACATATTTCATATGCCAACTAAATATGCCAGAAAACAAACAAGTTTCAACTTTTCAATTTATTGTTGAATTTTTGGGATTTTGGACCGCCGATCAAACAAAACAAGCAATTTGAATAATTCACACAGCCTTTGAGGCATTACAAAAATAAAAATAACTGACAATTATGAATCAATACCTGCACTCATTCATGTACCAGTTAAAAAATAACCTTATTGCTCATCCCAGTAAATATCATCCATTGGATAATAACAGCTAATATAAACTAATAGATGTACTGAAAAAGCATCACCGTCCGCACAAAAAGCTGAGCTGATCCCAACTTAATCTTTGACCCCAGTCTTGTTTGAGCTCTATCAGAGAGCTTACACTGAATAAATGCACTGCTTAACCCTTGTGAACGATACCACTGCCAGCGCAGATGTGTCAGTACAAGCAGTCATGTATGAAGCCCCAGTGCATGTGTTTGTCTGCGTCTGTTTGTGCTTTGATACTTGTTTTTGTTTTAACTCATGCCAGCGTAAAAACCAAAAATCCATCTGTCAGTAATGTGGGATTTCATTCTGCGTCAGGGGGTATGTTTCTAGTTCTTAGATGAAAGAAGTGTTCTGTGTGTGAGTGTGTGTGAGCAAGAAAGGGTTTGTGGGAAGAGTGTCTCTGTTGGTGTGTTTGCCTGTGTGTTTTTCTTGCAGGGTGTGTTCTTGGATTCCACCACACCGGGACATTACCCCCAGGTGCTCTTTCTCTCGCACACTGATTCGTGAAAATACCTTGAGGATTAGGTGGGCAGTGGTAGCGAGAAGGAGGAGGTGGGGGGGGTAGTGATTGACAGCTGAAAAGCTGGAGAGGTGCTCAGACATGCTGTGATGGTGGGGGGACTTTACACAGGGAAAGGAGAGAGGCTCACAAGCTCTGCACTCAGCTGTTGCCACCCACACCCATTATAACCCCTCCACCACCTACCACCACCTGCCACCCCTTTAAGACTGCACTCAGATCAGATTTCAAATAATGCCTGCTTACCTTAACCTAAACAAAAAAGTTCATTCTTTCCTCTTTTTCAGACTTCCTTTCTTTCAGACTGACAACCTAATAAGCTGCCTAGTCTGCGGTAGATTTGCACAAGGAAACACCCTGACCTATAATCCTGTTGCTGATTTGTAGTTTTTGAGACAAGCAGGTGTTTTCAACAATAAGCAATGTATGTCGGCAGCGTGTGTCTAATGTGGCTGGTTTTTGCATGACACAAAAACACTCTGGATTGCCAACAATCTCCTCTTTGTGCTCTGTGCTCCATACGTCATCCCTCTGTAGCACTTCAGTAAACAACAGTGCCCCTTGTGGTCAAGTCTAAAATTACAAACCTGACATTGGATGAGCTTGTGGTTGCATTGTGAATCCTTCTTCCAGCTTACTTTTCTTTCTACAAATAGGTGTGCGGCACGCTTGATCTGAGTAAAGAACTGCAGTATGGCTCATTTTCAAATATCTTTTGATGCTTAGTTCTCATCGCCTCACAATGAAAGAATGTTGTTTTGTCTTCTATTGCAGACTTGTGGGTTGTCTGCCTATACACACACACAGACACACACACACACACACACACACACACACACACACACACACACACACACACACACACACA
>JBBBVU010000014.1:13827090-13846841 GCA_037177055.1 Atherinosoma microstoma
AGATAGATAGATAGATAGATAGATAGATAGATAGATAGATAGATAGATAGATAGATAGATAGATAGATAGATATGCAATTCCACTAATTGCCACACAAGGGCGCTTTCCACAAGCTGTGCATACAGTATTGTCCTGCGTGCTACATATTCAGATACCTTAGGAGCAGTGTTGCCAACTGAATGTTGGAAGACAGGAATTTTCACATTTTTGAAGAACACGTGGCAATAGACTTCTAGCAATATGTTCGAACTTAAAAAGTGAACAAATGCAGAGACAATCATCTATGTATCTGATTTCCTTTTTCAGTTATCAAAATCAACAGAAGTTGTGAGTTAGCGTGAGTTTGGCACTAGTTGGGGTGCCATCGGTCCACCTCCATCCGCATATGGGTTTTAAACTTGGCACTTGCAGGTTGTTTGGCATGGCTTAGTGTTTACCATCCGTTTGCAGTCTGCTTGTCAAGAGAGCAAGCAGTCACGGTGAGCCACGCCTATTGTCCACGTGCTCCGTCCACCAATCTCTCCATCCCTCTCTGCATCACACGCTCTGTATTTTGCATAAAATGTGTATCAGTAGGGCAGCGCTCTCTCCTGCACATGCAGCGCGCACATGTAGCTTGGCTTGAACACATACCACGGTCGAATAAGCGCATCAAACTCCCCTCAGCTCCAGATCCCCACCAATGAAAACGCACAAAAGCGTGAAGGGGAGAGAGGCAGAGAAAGGACTCTGCAAGATACAGAGAGTGAGCCAAATCCCTCACAAACAGACTCAACACAAGTTGGGGCGAGCGGAAAGGCGGTCACATTTCTCACTCACCTGCAAACGTGATTGATGTGGGTGTTTGTATCAGTGGGTGTGTATGTCATGCCTGGCACTCTCACACAGGTCACGGATATGCTGACTCCACTTTCTTGGAATTCATGAGAATCATTTAATCTTCTCTCGTGCAACAGCACCCGTGCCCTAACCGTGCGGTGTGGTGCAGTATCCAGAGCGCAGAAGGCATCCAGGTATCTTTGAGGAGACCAGTCATTGTAATTCAACTCTTGACAGAGAAGAACTGACTCTTACGCAGCTAACCACAGTTTACTGGGGGAAACTTTACCCGCGCTGGACGCATTTTCATCACTGCTTTGCTTTTTTGTGCTATATGGAGCAGGTGTTTTGTGCACAACTGTTTATCGATTTTATCATCAGTTTTCAAAAGACTTTTGCTCGAACCTAGTGACATTACCAGACATCTGTCGCCGAGTTTCTTCCTAAATCTTCTACCTCAACAAGAGAGATGGATAACAGCCCCGGTGGTGGTAAGATTCACTTTTAACATCATGTTTGGCATCCAGCATCTGCTTCATAGTGACGGCAATGGTTATGATATAAAAGACAGAATTGATCAACGAATCCTCCATTCATGTTGTTTAGGAAAAAATCAAGCTAAAGCAACTGTAAACTGACTTTTATTTAGTTAACACTAAGCAACATTTAGCCTAAGCCTATTTTATTCACAATAGCCTATAATAATACAAATGAAACTGGAAATATTTCTTTTCTGATATGTGTGTTTTAGATTATGCTAACTGATGTGTTAATTCTCATAACATGTGCCAAAGAGTGCAAGATTAGGACTTGTGAGCTTTGTAATTTAAAGCAGGTTTTTCACTTTTTGAGCAACAGCTTGCTATTTTTGTCATTTAATTGCTTTAGGTTGTTTGTGTATTGTTGTTATGTTTAGTTAAACAGAAGATAATTCTACTGTAATCGTTTTAAAAGATAATAATAATAACAATAAGAAACTTTAAACAAGTAGTTGTGTTGCGTTCAAACGTGAAAGCGCAACGCATGGACTTCAGCTGTATGCAGCCAGCCTCTCACGGTAGTAGTGAGATCGACCACTTCCTGCTTCTCCCCACGAAAACAAACTCACGTGGATCAGGCTGTCAGGGTAATCACAATCTGTCTGAGGGAGCACTTCATGCCACTGAGACACCTCAATGAGAAAAGTAAAAACGGACTTGGGCGTAAAGAGACCGTGTTTGCAACATCAAGGCCATCGCCGAATAACATGCACTATAAAAGTTGACAACCCCAGGACTTCTATCTGTTAAGACTCATTAGGCAGTGTTTTCTCGAGGTCAGCCAAAGGTGCTCATGTGTTCGACTTCTCTCCTAATTGACAGTGAATCATTTACAACAGTGACCGTCACGTTTCAGCACAGGTGATAGGCACACCCTGAGCTCTGTCAACATGTTACTCTAATCTGGGAACAAGACTGAACCCACTCAGTGTGTTATCATGACTTGTGTTTATACTGATAAGTAGACCAGATTTTTTTTTTAACGAACAAGCAGGGAATTAAGTGATGAATTTTTATGAATAGCTGCGAGATTAATGAGCCAATAAAACAGAGGACGCCGTGCTGAGCTTCTCTATTTATGGTTTAATGATGTCTTGAGGATGTTTGGTGTTTGTGAAAGAAGTTTGTGGGTGGATGGGGGAATGGGACTGAATTGAGTTACGTTTAAGTTTTTAATAATAATAATAATAATAAAATAATAATGATAATAGTAATTTAAGAAAGGTCTTTTAAAACCGATATGATGCAGTATTTTAAAAGACAGTGCATCTTTTAATGTTCTTTTTTATTCCCTCCACATTCGTCCAAATTTAACTGAGAGCTTTTACCAGGGCTCATTGACCATATTGCAATAATGTGATGGGGATAGGCTACACAAGACATACTCTGATTTTATTTATTAAATCAAAGTAGTTATTTAAACAAAGCTCATCATGGTCTGAATCTCACTCCATTGTAAATGTTAGACTTCCTTTATATGATTACACCAAAGTACATGATATACAAATGAAAGCTGATTATGCATTACATGTTTAAAAAATAACTGTATGGGAGCCCATGGTCAGTTGTTACAGTTTATTTCATTTTTGGATAAATGTATGCTTAGAAAACAAAACAAAATACAGATATAATATAGTAGCCTATATGGAAAATCTAAAAGAAATATATCATATTTGGCAGAACCGTTCTTTACATCAACTTGTCAAAACCTAATTCAAAGGTCAGCTGTGGAGTTAGCTGTAACACATACATGTAGCTACTATTATAGTGTGACTACGATATTACACGCAAACAAAAAGACAGATGCCTCATCGAAAAAGGGTCCAAAGCCAAACTTCCTGCACTTCTGCTGCTCTCAGTAAAATTTCCCTAGACACCCCCTGGTGGAGGTATCTTACATCATTTGAAATAGACATTCCTCACAAACAGTAATATCTTCCTTAAATTTGTGAGTCTTAGATAGGCCTCATTGACAAAAACATCAAGACAATAGATTGTATCAATTTTGCTAATATTAAATTATTCCATTAAGCAAATAGTTTGAAGGATAGTTTAAGGTTTTAAAAATCCAATTTTTTTCAAATTAAGAATAACTTAATATCAAAAAGGTCAAATGGATTGCCTATCCTCAAATAAAAGTTATGGGGTTGAAAACTATGTTTTCCAAAGCTCTGCTACATTTAAAAAAGAAAAAAGATGAATGGCCCTATTACCTTTTTCTTGAAAATCAAGCAGAGCATAAATGATTTATTGACATCAGACTAAATGGAAGCTTTGATTAATTGATTTGTAGCTTATTACAACTGAAACAGTTCTGCTGATGTTTCATGGGCTACTAAGAAAAAAAAAACACAAAGCACACGATTCATCAGAAATGAGAGAATCTTCGTCACATTCTGACACATGGGCTCAGTGCGGGTGGTGCAGCTAGTGCACGGTGAGACCACCCTGCCACATAAGAAGCTGCTCTATTTCATTTGGTTCTTTGATTGTAAGCCGCTGGCGCACTATAGAAACTCTGATTCCTGGCTGGAACGCAGCTTCATGTCTTCCCACTGAAAGTTCCGTCAAAAGCCTCCTCACGTGGAGTCCCTTGCAGAGCCGCGTGCAACGCGTGAGATACCGGGTCCTCCTCCCGCCTCCCCTCCCTCCCGTCGCTTTACCGCTCTCACGGACGTTTCTGTGTTGATGCCACCGGTGGCGCTGGCGAGGGAGAGCTTGGTCAGTGGGTCAGCGATTTCATGCATTAACTTTTTTCCCTCTGTGGTCACGTTTCCCCGCCTCATGCACTGTTTGCTTACTGGGTACACTGAATCACGGATATTGCCGTGTGATAGAAGATGACTCGATTTTGAAACCGCAACATCTGTCCCCATCAGATCTGGGCACACATCCGCTTTAGAGTGCGTTTCAGCAGGAACGTGACCCTGTTACATCCATCTGCCATCCGCTGCGCTCTCCAAACGATGCAGAAACAGATAGCAGATCAAAAACAACTGAGTTGATCTTGTAATACTGAAACAGAGCAAGAGTAAAACTTGGATATAAGACGGCAGAACTCATTCTGGGCTTTATTAAATATAGCCAAGAGCTCTCTGTAATGGTACAGTCTGTGCTGTTAATTGCATGAGCCCGAGCTACTGTGTGATGGCACTAGTTCGAAGAGATGTTAGAGGCACATAGACACTGTTCTATCAGGTTCCTGTGGTATTGACCTACTTATACAAGCCTGGGGAATGAAGTATAGGCCTACTGTGTGTTCTGGTTATGCACCACCGCACAGACTTAACTCTTTTTATTGGTTACATTGTATCATTTTCTCTTGGAGCATAAGAAACGATTTTCTTGGGATGCAAACGATTAAAAGAAATTGCTTTATATTTTCTATCCAAAGTGCAAGCAACTAGTGAAAAGAGATAAAGGACAAGGGTGAAACCGAGGAGACCCTTACTGTGGAGAGCTTATGATGACTTTTCTCTGCTGGCAGTCCCAGGCAGATTAGTGCTTGCACAAGTATAGGTTAAACTTAAGATGGGCACAGAGGAATAATAAGACTATTCAATCAAAGCTGCCTGCAGTGACCTATATTGTAGCTGTCATGTTGTGCATGTGACAGTGTGCATGGCAATCCTCTTTGAATGCATGGGAAATCCCATAGGACAAAACAAAAAGAAGAAAACCGAAGTGGCCTATGGGAGTGTTGGATGTAATTAATAGCTGGTTCCTGCAGTATAGTTAACTATATATCCTCTGATGGTCAATGATCCTGGGCTATCACATATATAGCTATGATGGAAAAAAGTTTCTGAATATAGTTTTAGAAACACTGAAGTATTAAATGATCAAATAGTTAATCTAGAATTTGATATATTACAGGCAACCAATAATAAGTACAGCACTGAATTGGAACAGCAAAGTTGCCCACTGCCTGGTCAATGATTTGCAGCTGTAAAAGCACTTCACAGTCTCTTCAGTGTACTTCCTCTATGACCATTCAAAAGCAGCCTGTTAAAGGGATTATCAATTGACAGTGTTGACAGCACATTGGCTCTGGGAGCCATTCATAAACACAAGGCTACTGTACATGTGAGTCTTCAGGTGGACATGCAATGTGTTGGGGTGGAGTGGGAGGTTGGGCATTGACTGCGTATAAGCTCAGTAAGAGGTAAGGTGCAGGCCAGCGTCTGTTAGATCAGTCTATGGCATGAGTCAACAAATCCACCAACACGTGCTGGTGGAAGGATTATCAAAACATTTGAGCTAAACAAGTACCTTGTGTACCAGGGACACTGAGGGCACGAACTCCACAAACCAGGCACTGTGCCATGGCATGAAATCAATCATAGGCCGCGTCAAGTTTTCGATAATACGTATACTGTATTTGTTATTTTATTTAAAATATTTGATTGAATGTGCACAAAAACTGCAATTGAGATTTTTTTTTTTTCCTTTTCAAAAACGTGACTCACATTCCAAAACTTTTGGCTGTGCTCGGACAGCAGAAGCTGGGACTGGATGCAACCTAGCGCTCCGGGAGCTTCCCAGTCAGCGTATGTTTATAAACACCGATCTGACTTAACATTGTTGTATTTTTTTCTACACGAGACTGCGGATTTGGTTCGGGCAGTAACCGTGTCAGGAATCCATGCATGTGAGGCAGCGGTCAGGTGTTGTGCTGTTAGCTGGGCACGGTGCCAGGGGAGCGAGGCTATTATTGGAGCGGAGGAGGCAGCAGACCCCGCAGACACGTGAGGTCGTGTCTCAGCTCATCCACAACTCCTGACAAGGAGAGAGGGAGAGAGAGAGAGAGAGAGAGAGAGAGAGAGAGAGAGACGTCAGTTGATCGACGAAAAACATACACATGTTAAGACAGTATCTTAAAAGTGCATTTAAGGTTGCCTCGCAGCATCCAAGCCTGCGTGCTTTGTTGCCGTGCAGCAAGCAGTATTTTTAGCGCACACTTTATCCGCGTGAGCGCATCATTACGCCTGTTACACTCAGAATGAGGCAACGACGCTGCAGATACTTAGAGCTGTTCTCTTCTCGCCAGAGGTTGAGCAACATTACATCACATCATATTCAATTCTGTATATTAGCTGAACTTTTTGTTGGGAAATATGGATGTCCGATTTAAATATGTAGAATACATATATCATTCATTTATTTCTACCATTTTACACAAGTCTGCATGAATATATATTTAAAAAGGAAAAATTCTTATCACCTGCCCCGTAGCAGCTCTGAGGTCTTATGTTCTCCATTCCTTCTCTGCAGGAGGAGTCATCCTGTATGCAGGATCTTCTGGCAGTTCCAGCCCAAGCCCTGGCAGCCCCTCCAGTGGCTACCAAACACAGTCACCTTCTTCACACTCCCAGCCCTCGTCTCCAGAGGAGGTTACCTTCACAGAGATTGGGGCACTGAAACGGGGGAGGGCAGCTGGGTGCAACACTCCATCCTCCAAACTTGTGTTCCAGTTCCCAGAAGTCTACAGTAGCCCCTCAGCAGCAGCAACTCCACACCATACCTATGCACACCCCATCGCCGGAAAGAGATCCTGCGGATTTGCAGGAACTTTCACAAGTTAGTGTTTCCTCACTGTTGTTTATACATACATATATATATATATTTACAAGTTTTTATGGTTTAATAACTGCCCGTTTCTCCTTCTATAGAGACAGGTGGAATGGTACTACTCTGCAAGGTCTGTGGAGACATTGCATCTGGTTTCCACTATGGGGTTCATGCATGTGAGGGCTGCAAGGTAAACCACAATTTTAAAAAAACAAAAAAAAACGTGTAATGTTTTGACAGTGTGTTAATTTTGGTGTCTCAATTTATATGATGTTTACAAGTTTTTCTTGTTTGTGTGTGTCAGGGTTTTTTCCGCCGTAGCATCCAACAGAACATCAACTACAAGATGTGTGTGAAGAATGAGAACTGCCTGATCATGCGCATGAACCGCAACCGATGCCAGCACTGTCGTTTCAAGAAATGCCTCTCTGTTGGCATGTCAAGAGATGGTGAGACATACTGGCACTTTTTTAATGAGAAAGACCCTCATGCAGCTCTGAATGAAACAGTGTTCCGATTAGCCTAAGCAGCAGGGAAATGGACAGCCAGAAAGCAGCATCGTGCTGATATGTAGGTCTGTATGAAAAATGTGATGCAGGGGAGGCTTTTGAGGTCATCAAGCCAGTAGCTCAGTAACTCTCTCTTTTAGAGGACTTGCACCTGTGTTGCCCTTCTACTTTGTCACTGCACTGCCACTGATAATCATTTCTGTTTGTGTCAGTCTCTCAAGTTTCTCATTGTCTTTCTGCTGCCCTTTGCAGCTTCCTTCCACAACACTCTTGCCTTTATGCTCTTGTTTAGTTCAGCCCATCCCCCTAGAAGTACCCACCATGTTCCCTCAGCTCTCTTATATCTCCCCCTCAGACAGTGATTTATGAGAAAAGGAGCCTTGAAGTCCCTTAAGCTATCTATCATCTGGAAAACTGCAGCAAACACAGGAATTATTTTGGGAAATTGGAACAGGGTCAACTTACCTTGTGTATGCACAAAGAACATCTTCCTGCAATTAATAAGGGACAGAGCAACAATTAAGCAAAGGATGCAGAAAACATTGCTGTGACAGGCTTAATCAGGCATAACTCTCCCATCACCTGGATTTTGCTCTGAAAGATGAGCCTTGATTGATCACCTATCATCACACATTAAAGGAACAGTTGGGCTGACCTAGAAAAACAATACAGAACTGCCCTTATAGTGTACTCATACATCATGACCTACTTGGTATAGTTTGCTTTTTTTCTGCCTCTCAGTATGGTTTCTGTTTATCTTCACCTTCCAGCATTCTGCATTGCCTAATCTAGTAAAGAGGTTAGTGTTATTTCTGCATGTGCTTGACACTTCTGGTGCAGAGAAAATAGGTTGGCAAAATGTAGCTCAAAAATAAGAAAACAGTCAGGCCAACCCTCTGAGGGGAGACTTTTGAAAGTATTAAGGACCACAACCTAGAAACCCCTTTTTTGCTCTGTTTCAACCACTGCGAAAACAGGAAAACCGCATTCAACTGCCTGCAGCCCACAATAAACACCCACTAGGCAGTTATGTGACTTTAGCTCTGCAATACAGGCAAATATCTAAGTCCACTGGCAGGGTGGCATACTTTTCGCACTCCAACAAGAGCACAATTTTTAGAGTAACACCTCATTAGTTTGCATTTGCATCTTTTAAACCATGACAAACGGTTTAATCTCATGCCATATTATTGCATGCATCCTAATTGCAAGTCCCTGCAGGCAAGAAAAAGATTGCTATACATTTGCTAAATGTAGAAATACCTTTTACAGCTTCATTAAGATTAATCTACTTCATGCAAACACATTGTCAATAGGTAGCATGCAAATTTCTAGACTTTAGCCAATGGGGATAACCGTGCATTGGTTTCTGAGTGTTATTGCTACCATACATATGATTTGTTACACCACATTTAAAAAAAAAAAAATCAGATATGCTTTAATTGCAAAAGTCTTTGAAGTTGCACCAGTTTTACTTTTTGCCATATCTAACTCCACCTTGTGGGTGCACACACACACAATCTCGTTTCCGCCACTTCTGAGGACATTACGCTGACATAGATTCACTTCCTACAGACCTAACTTCACCCTACTCCTAACCACAGCTTACTAGACAGACATTTATCCTAATTTTAAACTGAATCTTTGCATTGAGATCTACTGATTTATATTATGAAGACTTATTGGCCTAAAAAGGGAGGCTCATCCTCACAATGTGATTGCATAAACAGATTTTAGTCCTTCCAGCAGAAGCCATAAAAAATACACACACACAGACACTCTTTTACTTTTCATTTTTCAACGTCTCTCATGTCAGCCCTTTCATGTGTTCATCACTGTCTCCTCAAGTCATTTATGTGCCTCAAGCCCACTTCTCTTATCCTTCTCCCTCTCACAATCTGAGTGCCAGTGACATCATGCTCACATTGCCCCACTGCCCTACTTACAAATGGAGGGAGGGAGCACAAGAGGAAGGATACAAGGGTGGATAGAGGGTAGGATGAAGCAGATGGCAGCAGGAGGTCTATAAATAGCCTTTCCAGCTGATGAGTATTGAAAGAAGGGGGATGTAGGTGAGGAAAGAGAGGGTTTCGCTCTCAACTTGCACAAATCTCCTTGAAATCCATCAATTCAGGTTTTGTGATTTAGACATAATCACTTGTAAAAGAAAGAATAAAGGGGTACAGTTTACTCTAGTAGTCCTGTATTTCCAAATTGTACCACTATATAGGTAAAATGAACCTGCCTTTTGTCTTATAAATTCTTGTATATTCATAATTGTGTCTTATATCTGACTGTTGTCTGCCTTGTGACTAAAAGAAGAGAAATAGAAATCAGAGCACAGATTATATTCTGAGTAGATGTCTAGTTTGCCACAATGATTGGAAGCTGATATTGTTTTCTCTACTTTTGTCTCTAGCTGTACGTTTTGGCCGCATCCCGAAGAGAGAGAAGCAACGGCTTATGGATGAGATGCAGAGCTACATGAACAGCCTAAATGAGTCAGCTGCCATGGAAATGGACTCAGTGAGAGACAATTCCACCAGCACAGATGACTGCAACTCAAAAGAAGCCATCGGGGCTATTTCCAGAGCCTATCGAGATATTTTCACCAGCAACAGTAGCAACCACGAGAGATCATCCAGTAGGGTCAACATCACCACTAACAACAACAACAACGCAACTCCCTTTTCTCAGGATGGAAGTTTTTCTCAAGTCTCATCTCACCCTACCCCTGCCCAGAGTTACCAGTCTTGCCCTGTTGCCCCTGCCAGTGTATGCCCTGTTGCCTCTAATGACAACCAAACTGCATTTCATAATGTGGACAACAATCGCTACTCCTACTTAGTGTCAACAAATCAGAATCATAATCTGTCAAATGCTACGCCTCAAAGGAGAAGCTCTACCAATCATAACGGTTTTCGCAATGGAGGAAGTGTCCAAAATCAATCCTCCTGCCCATGGAAATTACCTCCAGGAGCTAAAGTACTGGTAAGTGCAAGAAGCTTACAAAACTGAATAAAGACTCCCTCGTTAATTCTTAGTCGACCATCAATTTATGGTTCTCTCTATGTCTTGATCTTTCTCTTAGGCCTGTCCTCTCAATGCATGCCCTGTATCAGGGGCGGAACGGACAAGTCAGGAGATATGGGAGTCTTTCTCTCAGTGTTTCACACCTGCTGTCAAAGAGGTTGTAGAGTTTGCCAAGGGCATCCCCGGATTTCAAGAGCTAAGCCAGCAAGACCAGGTCATGCTGCTAAAATCTGGCACCTTCCAGGTAACATCATACATCTCACATTCTTTATTTTGGGATTATAAATGTAAAATATGTGTCTGATTTTTGATGCATTGTGTATTGTAGTGTATTGCTGGTTTAAGTAGGTTCCTTAACTTAATCTTGTTTCTCTCTTTCCCTATATCTTGTTTGTATAGGTTCTCATGGTGAGGTTTTGCACCTTGTTCAATGCAGAAGAGCGTACTGTAACCTTTTTAAATGGCCAAACTTACCCCCTGTCAACCTTACGGGCCTTGGGCATGAGCTCTCTGCTTGACGCAATGTTCGAATTCAGTGAGAAGTTGAGCTCCCTGGGGCTAGAGCCTGATGAGATGGCCCTCTTCATGGCTGTGGTTCTGGTATCTGCAGGTGAGAAAGGGACAGCTACAAATGCTGTAGAACAGGGAGAATTTTTACTGGCAAACCAATAATGTACCAAATGTGTCAAACACTCACTATAACCTCCTCTGTGTTCTTCAGACCGTTCTGGCATCTCAGACATGCAAGCTGTGGAGCAGCTACAGGAAGGTCTAATCCGAGCCCTTCGGTCACTGATAACTCGCCGTCGCCCAGATGACACTGCCCTCTTCCCAAAACTCCTCTTGCGGCTGCCTGACCTGCGAACCCTCAACAATCTTCACTCTGACAAACTGTTGGCCTTTCGCATTGACCCATAAGCAGGGCGGTCATACAGTGAACTCTTCAAACATGAACTGTTTTACACAGAGATATACATTACACACAAACACAGATTTTATCTTCCTATGGCATGACTTCCTTTAATATTGAAGAACAAGGAATTGTGCAATCTGAGAAGTGTTTTTGAAAAGGATAAATGAGGGCAGCAAACATATTTTTGACTTTCTATAGGTCTTCATGCAGTGTTTTGAGGTAAAGTACTGACAACAAATATATACACAAACTCATGTACATACATAAACTTTAACACCTCTTCAGAGACATTGTTCAAGTATAGGAAATTTAAAAAATAATAATAATTTAGTAAAGTAACTACCATTTTTGACACATCATTTGTTCATTTGCTCATTATATCCAGTGTATTTAAGAATAAAAGCCAGTATTCTGTCAGTCATACAGTATCAACAGGCCAACACTAAGCAGCATTTGAATGATGGATATTGTATATTGAAACGGTTGATACTTAGGGACCATTGGTGATGATTAACTGTGTATCAGTTTGTATTTAAAAGAAAGGGAACCTGTATATACAGTATAGTAGTGAAACCAGAAATATTAAGGCATTGGTGTATTGCTGTTTCACCAACATACCATCTGCATTAGTAGGAATGAGACCACTATTTTATTGTGTCACTTGTACACAGTAGGATGTATTCTGTCACATACTAATTTTTCACTAATCCTCCAAAAATCATTTGACACATCTGGGTTTAAATATGCCAGCTTCATATGTCAGTGGAATTTTATATTATCATTTCACAAAAACATATAGTCTGTGTCACTGTATTGTATCACAGCTGAACTGATGGAGATGCTCCATGCAAATTGGACGATAAGTTTCTTTCTTTGTTTTTGTTGCTGTATATATTATGTTATCTAAATGTCTATGTATCATTTGCTGAAGAGATTTAATGGATCAGACATGCTGTAGACGTTTGGTGTAAAGAAGAATGTATTGACCTTCCTGAACTAAGTGGAAGTCTGGCTATGCCAAGGGGGCTTTGCACAGGAGAATGTGTATTAGGGATTCTCAGATGGCTAAAACACACTTCCTGCTATTAGATAATCTAACCAACCAGCGTAAACCCTGAAATCACCAGCACTCACTCCACATGCACCCTTCCTTTGCCCCCAATGTTTGTCATACAAACACCGATATTTTTTGGATGGGAGATCTAATGTGATTGGTCCCCTCACTGCTAGCTTGTTTGATTAAGGCTGATTGAGCACATCTTGTATATTTTGTAAATATTTTTTTCTTCCTGAATACAAATGATACAATGATATAAAATTCAAATTATGTATCGTTCTGCTTCTGAGTCCTTCTTGTGTCTGTTTGAACAAAATACAAGGAAGAAAATGTGATGAATAGTTAGCTCTGTACAGCTCTCCAAAATGACAAATGCAACTGAAAGAGTACTTTTACACATCTAAGTAAAGATGTATTGTACTTTATTACTATATAGGTTTACACTTTGCGATAGGATGTGCATATCAGGACCCTAATGTCTAGTAACCATGATTTGGACAGAATCATTATTATCATTATTTCATACAGCTGTAAATTATGTGAAGTACAGAAATTAGATGGGGTATGTCATTTGAATACATGAAAACCCCTAAAGTGCAACACTTGCCAAAAATGAATAATTTAAATAACCCATAATTGTTAAACATTAATAATGCAGGTAGTCTTCAGTGGTTTTATTCCAATTAAAACGGTGATCATTTTAAGTGTTGAATTTAAAGTGTTACTTAAATAGAAGTGTGTAGATGCAATCAGAAAATTATTTTAAAAATACATAAAGATAAACTACTTTGGGCAGGAAACATTTTCTTCATATCATGATTGCCCAAGTTGTACATCCATCCATTGTTTATACCCATTCATTCCAATGTAGGGTCACTGGGGAGCTGGAGCTTATCCCAACTACTAGGTGAAAGGTACACACCGAACAGATCGGCAGTTGCCTAAAGTCATATTTTTGCCAAATTTTGATATCTGCCTAAATCTACTCTCCTAACACTGTTGATTGATTTTGCATCATTGCCATTAAAATCTTGAAATATGACATAAGCAATTATGCTATTAGACTAATGATTTAATGGAGGTAGAGCCAAAATACATGTCAGGCTGAAACTTTCGTTGTTTTACAACAATGATAATAAAGGGGATTCTGATTCTGATGACTATTTTATTATGAAAATAATCAATGACCATTTTCTTAATGAACTTTTTTTGTTTTTTACATTTTTTAGTTTGTCAGGCTTCAAAATGGAACATTATATGGAAGCATGGTGCAACTGTGCAAAGCCCAAACCATAGATTAAAAAGGATTATGGAAAATGTTTTAATTAATTCAATTTAAAATCAAACTACTTCTTTTCAGTCACCCAAGTATTTCAATGGTGCAGTGATAGATGAAAGACTGTGAACCCCAGAAAATTTTCTATATTTCTGCAGAAGTGTAAGTTTATACATTGTAATTTTTTTTACATGTTAAAAGTAGATAAACTGCACCTAACTAAACAAACTACACGAACACATAAAATCCACTTGTTTAGTTTATCTCAATAAATTACCAAGTTACATACCCGAGAGTGGGAAAAGTATGTAACTTTTAAGGAGTTAATGTCATGGAGAAATTAGTCATTACAATCAACTGAAAGACAGTCAGATGGTGTAAGTGAGAGATTCCTGTTGTGTTTATAGAACAATGAGCTATCAAAGTTTGATCTTACAACAACTTAGTGGAAGAGTGTCTTTACACAAAGGACATTACTTATGATCTAAGAAAAAGTTATTGGTGCACACCAACATGGAAAAAGATACAAATCCATCTCTAAAGGGCTTGGACTCCACTCAACAGTCAGACAGATTTTGTTTAACCTGAGGAGATTCAAAATCAGCAAGCTCAATCAACAAAGATTCGTCTGAGATCAAGGTAAGTAATAGTCTGTGGTGCCATAAAAGATTACAACACTTTACAAAAGAACTAAAGCAATCAGTCTAGAAAACTGTTCTGTAGACTGATTAAACCAAAATAGGTCTTTATAATTCAAATTAGAAGTTTTGTGGTTGAAGAAAGACAAATATTGCTTTCCAATATGCACTTTATTCTGTTTATGAGATTTGATGATGGTAGTGTCATGGATTGAGCATCTGAACCAGCTTGCAACCATGGATGGAGCAATGAATTCTGAATGATATGGGCAAATTCTACTGTTCAACTCCAACTCCACTTTATTCATATTGCACTTTAAGAGCAAAGTTGGCCAAAGTGCTTTACACAGACATAAGAACAATATAAATTATATAGCTTATATAAATTCTATAATTAAATGTCAGGTGATTTCTCTGTACCACCATAGAAAGGTTGAAGTAGAAGAAAGTAAATGTTTTGGAATTGCCAGCTCAAGGTTCTGGATAGTCTGAATAGGTTCTGAGTTTCAGATAAACCTGAAATGAGATGTCCTGTATGGACCTGTATGTATCCCATGGAAGACTATGATAAAATTACTCTAAGAAAATGTGTAGGACTCATCAAGGCGTATTGGAAACAATGGGTTGAAGTTAAAATTGCAATATGCATGCAATATGGTATCAATTAAATAAATGAATAAACAAGCAAGCATATTTAACATTTTGTCCAGTTGGTTGAAGTTACTGCACTATGCATGTATGTGGTATCAATTGAATAAATGAATAAACAAGCAAATATATCTAACATTTTGTCCAATTTTCAATTCTGTTCCACTTTATCTGCTTTTAGGACTGTGATGCAAATGTGTCTGGATGTTTTACATCCTATTTTTGCGGAAATATAAACAATTATTCTAAAGTGATTAAAAACTCTAATCAAAGTGGTGTACTTCTACAGGTTAAAGCTAAAATTAATACTTTGACAAAGCCTTACTCTATGTGTAATTAGAACTTCACAGGACACCACTAACTTAAGTAACCTATAACAAATCAACAAAGGGTATTGAATGGTATGAAGCAATTGTCTTTTCCACAAAATGATACATGGATGCCACCTTCTGGTGAAACAGAGAAAACACCGGATACCGGAAGTAAAAGGTGTCTTTGCTAGTGTACACTTGCTAATACATTCCACTATTACTAAGTTGTTTAATATCACAATTTTCTAGGTTGTATGTTTAATATGAGGCCTCTTTCAGAAGATAAGGTAAGATTTATTACATAAGACGACATGGCAGTGGAAAACAAAGGAGTCGAAATGGGTGCAAATTAAACTGACTTCCATGTTATTAGCAGGTTAGCTTTCAGGATAACGGTAGCTAAGGAAGTACTGTTCCCTGTATATTAAGTAATAAGTTAACTAAACTGGCAGTAAAAAGCGTTTCCGTCACTGAGAATTGTAAAACTGATGTTATTCAGGCATAACTAGCTGAACGGGTTGTTGATCAGCCAAAAATGTATGCAAAATCACGTAACTAGCTAAAAATGAAACACTATGCTAAACAATGAATTGAAGTATGTTATTTAGTAGTAACTTACTTTCCCACTTTCCCTTTTCATAGGTGCTGAGGAACAGAAAGAAATCAGTTGGGAAAACCCCAAAACATATGCTTTGACCTCAAGTGAGAAGTGCAGTGTATACCACTATGTTGGTGACAGCATATCTTGCCATAATTTTCCTGCTCGCCCTTTGTGTTGGCCTGGAGCTCACAGCGCGCCGCCTCACACCACCTCAGCCCACTCCTACCGCTGTGGCCAACCCAGCTTTCTGTCGTTTCCAGAGTATATTTCTTCGGGCATACCTGTTGGCCTTGTGGGCAGACTGGCTCCAGGGTCCTTACCTCTACAAACTGTACAGGCACTACAGCTTCCTGGAATCCCAAATAGCCATTTTATATGTGTGTGGCCTGGCCTCATGTGTTCTGTTTGCTCCCTTTTCGGGCTGGCTCCCTCAAGCCCTGGGCCGTAGACAGACATGTCTTCTCTTCTGCCTGTCCTATTCTGCTTGCTGTCTCACAAAGCTTTCCAGAGACTACTTTGTTTTGATTATGGGCCGTATTCTTGGAGGTCTTTCCACATCCCTCCTTGCTACCACATTTGAAGCCTGGTACGTGCACCGACATGTAGACATTTACGATTTTCCCAAGGAGTGGATCCCCAGCACCTTTACCAAAGCTGCTACCTGGAACCATGGCCTGGCAGTGGGAGCAGGGCTAGTGGCTAACTTGCTGGCTGAGTGGCTCCACCTTGGTCCAGTGGCTCCCTTTCTCTTGGCTGTCCCCTGCCTGGGTTGCTGTGGCTGGGTGGTATTAACAGACTGGGGGAAAGAGGAAGCTGAGGGAGGTCCTGAGGGAGACAAACAGGCTCTGCTCACTCCAAATGGAGGTGTGACCCATTTGTCTGCAAAAGGCCGGTTCTCACGCACTTGTCATGAGGGACTGCGCTGCCTGCTGTCAGATCGGAGAGTCCTGCTCTTGGGTGGAGTCCAGGCGCTGTTTGAAAGTGTCCTCTACATTTTTGTTTTCCTGTGGACGCCAGTACTAGACCCTCATGGGCCCCCTTTAGGAATAGTGTTTTCCTGCCTAATGGCTGCCAGTATGGTTGGCTCCTTGCTGTACCGTCTAGCTACCTCGACTCGCTACCGTTTACAACCCGGTCATGTGCTCTGCCTTGCTGTACTGATGGCCTTCTTCTCATTTTTCATGTTAACATTTTCCACTGCTCCAGGACAGCCTAGACCTCATGAATCATTTCTGGCCTTCCTGTTGCTGGAGCTGGCCTGTGGACTTTATTTCCCTGCAGTCAGTTTTCTGCAGAGCAGGGTGATCCCAGAAGACAAGCGAGCTGGTGTGCTGGCGTGGTTCCGGTTGCCTCTGCACCTGCTGGCCTGCCTAGGACTGCTAGCACTCCATGGGGAGGTCTCTGGAACTGGTGGAGGGGAAGGTGGCAGCGGCACTGAACACATGTTTGGAGGCTGTGCCATCATGATGCTGGCAGCTCTCATGGCTGTTGTTAGTCTCTTCACCCTGGGCAGAAATGACACAGACCTGAGGCTGGAGGGCAGCAGCAGAGGGGAGGGAGAGATGTAATAAGGACTTGGGCTACACATCCATTTATGATAGTCTGGTTTAAAATGTCATCTTTGTCTGATTAAGCTTGGGAACCTTGTGTTTAACTGAACTAAAGTTAAGTACACATTCTGCCAAATGAAGAAAATCTTCATCCACTGGAGGAGCTTGGACAGTTTAAATAATATAATTGTTCTTTTTATGTTTTTCTAGTTACTTGGTTGCTTATGTGGAGGAGACTTATCAGTTTTGACTGTGTAAGAATCATTTGAGAACATGACACCATCTATCCTCATTTGTTGAGCAAATATCAGAAAATTTGGTCAACTGTTGTACCATTCCATTAATTATTCTTGATTAAATGTAATTGTATCCAAATATCCACCTATTTGAGTAGGCTACTACATGATGTAATTTACAGTGCATAATTGAATTCAGATCCTTCATAAGAATCAGTCATGCAAATGTTTGGTCGAATGTAGAAGATTGGATTTGAAAACATTTGACCTGACAAAGGCTTTAATGAATATCTAAACCAGTATGGTTGTGTCTTAGCAATATTTTGCAATATATGTACCACAGTACTTTCTCTTTCTCTTAAAAAACAGTGAGATACAGTAGGTCAGCTTTACTTTGAATGGTTTGTCTCCTATGGGATATTTTTGTCTTAACATATCTGCTCTTTACATTTTTAAATAAAAGTGCACTTGTTGTCTTCCAAGCAAGTATTTGTGTAATTCTAGCTTATGGATGATTCAGTCATTTCTATTTCCTTTGCATCCTATGCAGGGTTGGGGGAGGGGTGGATAAGACACAGGGGTACACCCTGAACAGGTTACAAGTCCATCATAGGGCCATTGCAGTAAAAACAAGAGGAACAGCTATGCATGTGCACACTTAGGGGGTATCTTAGAAACTTATGTGTATGTTTTATATTACTTTTATTTTATCAACCAGGATTTCCACATAAATAAAAATGATGCAAAATGCAATTGTTCCGTCTTGATTTGATTTAAAAACTAACAAACCTTGTGCTACAATTAGCCAATCAGTAATTTATATACTACCATTTGGATATTAATGGATGTTAGAATGTTACATTTGAAAGTTTGTAGTTAAAACAGTGTAGACCAAACAGAATAGACATACAATTGATTTGTATAAAAATATCTTTACAACCATTGATCTAGGAATTTTAATATAGTTAAAGCCTTTGCAACTACCTCCACTGGTTCTGCTGGAGCATATTTCTAGATTTCTCTGGACTTCTGTCCTCATAACGCATCATGGAGGTCATACCACCCATTTTCCCCGTCGATGTGGTACAGTCCTAGCTTTTTTCTATGGGGCAGCTTCATCTGGATGCTGCCAGAACATCCCTCAGTGGGTGCGGGAGGGGCATCTGCACGAGTCTAATGCGTTGTTTTGGGATTACATCACAACATCGTCAGAGCTGGCTGTTCAGTCTTAGCAGGCAAGAAGGGCATCATAAGTCCGAGGTCCTGTCTCACAACTGTCAGTCTTTGGCAATAGACACACTAGAAAGGACGGAAGAAGACACCAGAACCCCATTAACTGACCACCTCACAAACCAAGACGACCTGCTGCAGGAAAACAGACGGGCATCATGACACAGGGCAAGGTATGAAGGAGTTTGTTACAGGGGAATCTATCCATGTACGATAATGAAAACTGTTAAGTATTTAGAAAAAAATTCATTTTGCTCATGCCTTACATAGCCTAATTACATAAGAGGTATACAGTCAAATTGCAGGCCCACAGTTCATTTGCTCTTATTAAATGCGTAATGGCAATGCGGACTATTTAGTTAGTAATTACAACAAGGGAACTGACCAAGTAGTATGATAGATATTAAAGACTAGTTTATAGATTTATATCATATTGTAAAATAGATGGTATACAGAGTAGGTTACTAGTCCCATCTTCCTAAATCCTCTTATTTTCCTCAAAGCTGATTTAGCCTGTTATACGCGCAGATGAGTGAAATTCGTCAGTGGTTGTTTAACGCGCTGCGCACCTGACACCCACTTCTCTGCCTCTGATGAAGATAATACCTTGACATCAGACACAGTTAGGCCTACTTACCTAACTTTTTCCAGCTCGAGTTACTCGATTGAATCGACAGATTCAAAGGTTTAGACCCAGACAACTTCTTTTAAATCGGTCTGTGCCCGTCACTAGCATTTGTCATCATTCATTCATTCATTCATTCATCCATTCATTCATTCATTCATTCATTCATTCATTCATTCATTCATTCATTCATT
>JBBBVU010000014.1:13863894-13886119 GCA_037177055.1 Atherinosoma microstoma
AGGAGACTGAACCCCAACATGAAAGCTGAAACTGTATGGACTGGTGACTTGTATCTAAAGCAACCCATGTCTTGTTTTCCAAAAACTGTATTAATATTTTGTTGTGAAATAGTTCCCTTTTAATACAGCAATTTTGCTGTTAATGAACCAAATATGCATGTATTGGAGGCAAAAGCATCTAAACTTAGAAGAAAAAGTGAGGACTTTTTTTTCCTTCTGAATAATACATAATGGTGTTCTATTATACATTGTTTGAAAGCATGATTGGTCACCATAAAAATGAGGTATAACTTATACAGATCTTGTTTCTGTGGAATAAGCAACACAGCTAAACATGTAGGTAATGCACATTTTGTCGTGAGATGGCATCCTATTTCTCAGCCAGGAGTTGTTGAAGGTCAACCAGCATGGTTGTGTTGTCACTCTAGCACCTATAACACACCCAAGGTGATGTGCTGTATTGGGGTCTGATCTCATGGCAGGTGATTCCATCCTCTTCACTCCCAAATCTCTGTGATAATCATGGCTCTGTGGGGGAGAGCATTGTCATCCTGAAGTTGAGTCTGAGATTCTGGAAATGCAGGATCGCTGCAGGCTACAGAATCTTATTCTAATATCTCTATCAATTAGATACTTATCAGGTGCCAGTCATACATCTGTAACTGCCACACGCCTGGCAGCACTTGAATCTTAAACAAGAGTGAATACCACCAGGGGAATATTGCAGGGGCTTTTGGCACATTTTTTGAGGGTATTACCTACAATTTTTATCAGTTCTGCTCATTCCATAGAAGCACAGTCCTTATCAATTATATTTAGTTGTAAAGGTGATTGATCTGACTTTCCAACCATGTTCAATACAAGACCAATTGGTATTATTAAAGAGGAGAAATAATTGACCCAACACAAATATCTCCACTTTTTGTGTTAAGTTTATTCACAATCAAAAATTTTTTAAAAGTCACGAGGTGATTTATTGTCATAACAAGAGATGTCTTTTGGGTTTTTTAGTATTGCATTTATACGGATAATAAATAAATTGCATAGATCATCAGACCCCGGGAGTGTTTTCCGAACATTGGACGGAAGAATAAAAGGAAGTGGACACAGTACCAGCTGTGAACAGCCATGAGACTGACTGTAGTTGGTCATTTCCTGTGAATCTTATACACAAACTGAATCTACAATGCTCTGGCAGAATGAGGTAAGTCAAGGTTTTGAGCACATTTTTTTCTCTCAAACATTGAACCCAACTGCTTCGGGTTCAACTCTGTAACAATGCATCTGAACCTTACATACATATTTCAGCCATGATCTGGAGTCATGTTTTTAAAGTGCCCACATTTGTGACACAGATTGAACTGAAATGTTTAAAAAAATATTAAAGCGTCTTTGACCTTAGCACTGAAACCATAACAAGGTAAGGATGCAAACATACAAATAATCACAATTTAAAAAAACAAAACAACAACAACAAAAAAATCCTATCATCTATTTCTCACTATTTGCAGCACACAACACACTATAAAAAATAAAATCAGAGCCTCTTTGAAAAATAGGATCAATCTTAAAAGCATTAAAACAAAAATGTTCAAAAACAACTTTAAATAACAAATGTTTTAAAAAATAATGGTGAAAATAAAAAATGCAAAAGTAGATGCAGACAAACAGCAATGGACAATATCAAAGCATCTCTTTTCTGGCCATCATAATCAACCTTAATAATGTTTTTAGATGTTTAAACAGGACAGAGCAATGCTTTACCAGTTGACCTTCATATCTATGTAATAAGATCTCCATACTTTAATAACAACATCTAATTGCTTCAGAAAAGACATTTTGTGGGATTTAGTGGAAACAAGCTTCTGCTCTTATTAAAGGGGTATTGAATAACAGATACCATAGCAACACACTGGTTGGAAAGTTTAAACCTCCTGGTATAATGTTGTCATTAAAATAACCAAAGTATTATTTCATGGGTAAAAAGGAAATCAAACAAAGCCAAAATGCATGTATATCTCTTATTTACAGGCAGCCCTGTGTGTTTTGATCCCTGTTAAGTAACTTTGGATTTTAATTGTGTGGTATAGCTCAGAGTCAACTATTTACATGAACTCCATTAACATTACAGTGGCATGTAAAATTTCTGTTCCTGTGATTAGTTAAGTGAGCAGAAGATGGACTTAAATCCAAAAAGCATGAAACACTCTTCAACATTTTAAGCAAGTTTAGCGTATTATTCTTAAAGTGTTACATTTGAGAAAAATATAAAGGAAAATACCATCAAAGAGATCTAAATTTTAAGGTAGTCTTTTACTAATGGTATGCTAGGGAGATGGCTTCTTCGTTGTTGTCATCAGGAAAGGGTAGATCAGGGATCTCAAACTGGTCCTCAAGAGCCACTGTCCAGTAGGTTTTACATATTTTCCTGCTTCAACACACCTGACAAATGAATGGGTCATTGTGTAGAACTTGAAAAGAGGATGTTGGATCAATTTAATTAGAATTAGGTGTGTTGGAGCAGGGAAGGATCTAAAACCTCTAGGACAGTGACCCTCGAGGACTTGAGTTTGAGATCCTTAGGGTAGATGATGCAAGTTTCAAAGCTTTATAAAGACTTGGACTCCTCAAATCTTGACCCAACAATCAATTAGCCATGGAGTTTATCAATATTACCTGGCTCTTTATAAATTTATATAATCAATGCCCACATCGTTAAGAAATTAAATATCAAAAGAATTTTTCAAGGAGCTTCCTTCTCAGTTTGTAATGATAGTTCAGAGGTATGATTGAGGTATCAAAAACATTTCAGCTTGCAGAATTTCTAGAAATGTCGGTCAAAACACAATGAAAACTTTATCCTCAACAAATAATTCAACATCATGTTTGTACATTAAGATATATATGATGTGGGTCTTCTGGATTGTTCAAGTTAATATAAAAGTCTTTGGTTGCACTGATTAGAAAAAAAGAAAGTTTTATCAAAAGAGTACCTCTTCAACTGAAAAACACAACTTTGGGTTTGTGTTTCAGCCACTGATGTGGGAGGACTTTCACTGGTGCAGGAAAGGATGAGCACAAATACCAGCTAATTCTGGAAGCAATCATAATAATGTGTGTTAAAAAGCTCATGATTTACCTCATAAGGTGATCGTTGAAGATTTGATGGGGGAAAAAATCCCAATAAAACAGGACAACAAGAGCATCGTACAGAACCAGGTAACTTTTTGTAAGAACAATGGATGGTTGTGTTCCAAACAAGCACAATGAAATTTGGCTTCTACAAAAAGCATTTACAATCTATGACCCTAGCTAATGGGACAGAGGTGTTAAGCGCTGGTTCTTTTTACTGTTCTGATTCATAAGCTTAAAAAATGTTAAATAAATGTCATGGTAAGCCACACACAGAAAGAAATGCCAGGCAAACTTTTGCATGCCCCTGTATCTGGAATGCTTTAAATCTTCTTATTTCTTTTAAAGAAGTCCTCTCTGTTAAATCTATCACCTAGAATGTTTATAATCTTGTAAAATTGTTTTGATTGTCTGAAGCTTTGTCAAGACTATATGAACTATAATTTACATGAGAGTCAAGTGCCAAAAGTAAGTGAGACAACCTCAGGTAAGGTTTCATACCTGATAAACTCATCACCACTCTGAGAGAATCTGTGTCAATCTATATCTGTCTACCATATGAATCATCAGCTTTTTGAAGGACTTCAGTCTTTCCAAATATTTGCACCAGTCAATCAAATTAGGACACAAGAAGATAGAAACACACCTAAACAAATAATTATGTACAAAAAAGCAGTGAAAACATCAGACAAAAAGGGAAGTAAAATCAGTATATCTTACAAAAGTCAAAACAAAACATGACTTAAAATAACATTTAATTAAGATGTTCTTTTCCTGGTTTCATTCTAGCTCCCTGGAGTAGTACTAGAACAGCATATGAATGACATTCCAAACCCTTTAAATGTGTAGTGTGTGTGATTTTTTCATGGCTGTTATCAAAATAGATGCTCCTGGTTCTGTCCTTTCTGGTTTCCCCACTATCCTCCAGCCTTGCTTGTTCGGAGCAAAAGATTTTGCTTTAAAATATGAGTTTTTAGAAAAAAATATCTTGCTTTTTCTTGCTTTTTTTCTTCTTTATGTTGAACAGTCCACCCCCCGAAGTGTCTAATGCCTTATGTGCAGAGTCACTGTGCTGCGTTTCAGCACTTGGGCCCCTTAAGATACACTCCAGGCTCCAGAGTAAGATCTGACAACAGAGACCAACCAATTAGAAACAAAAGCTGCTGCTGAACAACATTGTTTTGCAGCTACATCATAGCAACAGAATAAGATGTATCCACATACTGAAAGAAATGATCAAACCAACCTCTTCACTTGTTATGCTGGTAGGAGTAGCTTGTGTGTTCTGTGGGTGTCTCTGTGGCAACGGATTGTTGGACGGCACTCTCCTGAGTAAGAGGCAATAAAGATTAAAGCCATGAGTGATTGTTTGTCACAGCATCATAGTCTTACACAAATAGAACAAAAGAGGTTACCTCAACTGAGATGTTGGTGGCAGGCACTTGGGTGTATGGGGGTATGTAAGTCCCCTGCATAGATGTGTTTGCAGGCATATACTGGAAGAGGATGGAAATATTGATCTCATTAGAAATTACAACAAAGTTTTGGCAATTACACCTGCTTCCGTCAGCCTCAGACACGGAAGGAACATCCCATGCAACTCTTTCAAAATTTAAATTAATGCAAGTAAAGTATTTATTTTCACCCTGAAGTACGTCATACCTCCAGGTAGGAAAGAAAGGGTTTCTTAAGTACAGCTTTAGCAGTTAAATCTGAACAACAGCTCAATGCTAAATAAGCTGCAGTGTACTTACTGTGCCACTGCTACCCATGGAAAGGTGGCTGAGCTGCTGGGTTAGGGGCCCTATCATTGAGGTTGGCTGGATGGACATGGTGTGGTCCATTCCTGGTGTCAGAACTGCTCCCTGTGAAAAAAAACAAAAATACATGTTGTTAGCAGACAGTGTTTGACAGACCACTGATAGTGCTCTGAAACTATTTAAAAGAAGCAGAATATTAAGAGAATATTAAACTATAAGCTCGAAGAGTAAAGACACTCACTGTGGGTGGCATTATGTATGACTGGTGATGTAGCCAAGATGGGTTGTGTACCTGCAGGATCAACAAAGACATACCAGTTATTATGATTATGCGCACATCATTGTAAATAAAAATACCAAGTCAATTAGAGAACAAACTACATTTGGATAAAACATTTTTTTCAAATTAAGACTTTTTTAGAATCTGACAGTACCCCTGTACCTGATAAGTGGACACAGGTGAATGCATATATGGTGCAAGGGAGGTTGGCCCAATCATCCGATTAGGGGCAATGCTATAGGGAGAGGAGTAGAACCTGCGGGAAGAAAAACCGTCATTGATGACCGCAATGTGATTCCAATTCTGCTGGCTGTAAAAGAGGCTGACAAGGATGTAGTACTCACCCATTCTGTAAGGCTGTGGTTGGGTCATAAGTCAGAGTCATTCCTCCCTGGAAATAACAGATAAAAAAATATGTCATCACAAGAAAGAGTATCACCGAGGTCAACAGGTCTAAAGAAAAGCAACAACAACAATATAACCGTAACAAACATAATAAATAATCATACAGATTCCCCATCTCTTATCCAGGGCCTGCCGTTGTGCAGATATTTTCCTTGGCTCTGACGTTTCTTCTGGCCTCCATCAGCAAATTTACACAGCAAGGGTTCAGATGGCACTGAACCAGGGATAAGAAAAATAGGAAAACATAGATAATTTTCAGCTTCATTAATGTAAACCACTTGGTTTTCATCATTTTCTTGGACCAAGAATAAAAAAAAAAAGGCAGCTCAAGCTAATTATGGTTTGAATAGAAAAGACAAACTCACCTGGAACTCCAGGAGGAGTTTTGATATATTTCCCATTGAAATGTTGGATGATGGCCTCACATTTCTCTGTTGACTCCATCCTATATTAACAAGGGAATCAGTTATTGGTGCATAATCAAAACTGCTGCAAGTGACAAGGTATAACTGCTGAGCTAAAATTTCTTTTTGTAGATTTTCTATCTGTAATTGCCACCAGAGGGCTCACTTGTACTATTTAAAACTGATGACATGAAGTTGATTTGGACTTCAGAAGTGACTTTAATCAACTTTAACCAGCCACTCAAATACAATTGATTAAGTACCCAAGCATCTACCTGGCAAAGCCCACTCCTCGGCTGGTACCATTGGTGTCGCGAAGGATTCGAGTGGAAATGGCCTGACTGAAGGGCTTCAGCATGTTCTCTAGCTCCTGCTCATCCATGGACAGTGGCAGGTTGGAGATGTACAAGTTGGTGGGGTCCTGCTCCTGTTGCTGATCAGAGCAAAGGAGGGATTATTGAATTAGCATATAGAGGAGACAGAAAACTTTATTTGCTCATGATAAAACTTATGGCATGATCACAGTAGCTCTACAAAGTGAAAAGTCATTTAAGGGAATTTAAACTGCCTTTTTCCCAGAAAATCGTGAAATGTCTGGATCTAAAATGGTGATAGGCTGTTAAAAGCATTGCTCAATTTAACAACTTACTTAATTAATCTGTATAGCAAACAGTACAATACCCTCTTTGGTAAGAAAATAAGTGGAACAAACCCCAGAGCAACAGAGGAGAGATCCCTCTTTTAGGACAAGCAATAGACACTGTGCGCATATTCCATCACTCTTATCACGCCATTACTATACGGCAGAAAAGAGGCCATTGTGTGAGATCAGCTCCTCAAGAGGCTGAAAGTGCATGATTCGGGTAATGTGATATGAAAGTATAATTACATGTCATATGGCTCTTCATCTATGGATGTTCTAAAACGATGAAGTGCCATCTCTTGGTGATGAGAGCAATGACATTTAAGACAAAGACCTTTGTGAAATATCTAAAGCGCTGTGCTATTGTTGCCCCACGAAGCAAATGTTATCATCCTGTTTCCTGGATCATGGTAATAATATGTCACTTACATTCAAGCTGTTAAATTCATGTGGTAATCGTGACCTTGAATGCAAGCATAGGTTTTTGAAAATCAAAGAAATTATAGCCCTTAAAATCTGCTCATTAGAAAACAGTTCTAACATAATGTCATGGTTTCTTTTTCTTATGGACTAGTTTCTTTTCTCCTTCATACCCTGCTCAAACAAATGTAATTTGACCCGCGCTATCTTGTAAAATAACCAGTCTGTATCACCCTCAAGCCATCGTGCATATTCATCATCTGTGATGTGATTAAAACCCAGTAAATGCAGTGAGTTAATTTCCATCCCATGAATAATGCATGCGTAATCGCTGCGACCTGTGATGAAGGTGATTTCTCCTTCACCTCCTTCCCTCTCATCCTCCTTCACAGCAGTGCAAACTAGCACTGAGGCCCACAGAACGAGCAGAAGAGACTTGCTGCAGGTTTCAACTGCGAATGAGTCAGAGTGAGTCGGGGAGAATTCTGACGCAAACACGAGCCTTGTTGTAAACCTGACTGCTGGGCTGACTGAAAACAAGATATTTTGTGAGCGAGTAGCCGTATGAATGTCAGTGATCCAGCTTAACGTGAGATCAGATTTCCCAGGGTGTTGGTAGTGTGCGTGTTCGTGAGTGTGTACCGTAATCCGGTAGAGGCAAGGCTACTGAGGTACATGTGTGATTGTTATGTGCACTGTTTGTGTGTGCTGACAGGGCGGTTGGCTGGGCACTGCGCCCTGCTGACTGGGGAGCTGCTCAGACACTGAGTCAGATGCCATGAGGGAGAACAGACAGCTCCTTTGTACAGGCAGCTCAGAGAGCAGGCCCTGGGACGTGCTCCCCAAACACCATCACCACTATGGACACACAGGTACCTGTGTGCATCCATGGGCTCTTGTTTGTGCGAAGACATATTCTTCAGTGCATTAATACCTATGAATACATTGATTTAGGCACACACCCAGACAGGTCAGCACACATACATACACCCAACAGACAACAAAACTGAAGGGGTCAATTGGCCTTCAGTATATTCTGAAACTTACTGGTATCATAAAATGTCATGGATATTTTTGATGATAGATTGTTCCTTACCATGGAGGATATCAGAGTTGGAAAAAAAAAGGAAAAATTATGAAACGGTGTTCTGACATTGTCTAGAGAAATTTGTTTGGCTGCTCTTTACTGGAGGGGTTGTGCTTCTTTACCTTTATCTTAAAAATAAAGGTAGAGAAGGGTGTTCTATCGGATTCAAGTAAGGTGACTTATCTGTGACTTTGGCAGTGAGCTTTGGATCAATATAAAGCAGGGATATTTCTCTGCTCTCATATTTCTGGTGACTCTCTGTTAACACCTATTTTGCTATCATCATAAAAATTCATGGTCTGATCTGTAAGTGTTATCTCCCCAACACCTTAAGAACTCATACAGCCTTGTTTCATCCCACTCCCACCTCCATACTTTGCTTTTGGGACTGTGGGACTAATGCAAAATCATTCTGATTCCATTTGAGCCAAAACAATCAATCTTGGTCTCAATAAATGTTCTCCTTTTCATACTCTTGAAATGCTTAATCTTTCAGCTTTGTGCGCAAGAGCAATATTTTAATTTTCTCATGCAATCCATAGTCGAATCCATGTGATCTATGGTACATTATTCAAACTGCCTAAGCTGTGGCAGAAATTCATAAATCCTTTGAGAACTCCTGTGTCAAATCTTAAGTATTAGCCCATCCGTTTTTCAGAGCAACATTATGGGAGTAACCCATTCTCCAAAGCATTCATTTAGGGGATTTGCTCTGATTGGTGGTGCTATGGCTCATTCTGTACACCCTGATTACTGCTGCAACCATGCATTCACAAATTTTTATATGGTCATTAATCTTCCTTTATCCTTTTTCATTTTTTCCAGATAACTCAGACAATACTTTTCCATCGTTTCCAAATTATAAAATGTAAATTTGGACACAGCCAGTGAATTTAGAACTGAGAAAGCTCAGAATTTTGTCCTCTTTTTCGCCATAAATATAAATACTATGCAAAAGATATCAATTGCAACTTTTAAGTGGTCTTGAGGAAATTCCAATCGCCTCACCATTTTCAGATAAGGTTTTTCTTTTTTTGTTTGTCAAGTCACTCAGCACAGACCTATAACTCATTCAAGCATGAAAAAGGCACCTAACTCAAGGGATGAACCAGTGTTGTGTCTAAACCTAAGATTTTCTAACCTAACACATCTTAAATTGTGTTGTTATGCATATGCACATTGTCATCAGCAGTCTTTCACAAAATTATATGTTCTGTTCCTATTTATTTAATTGCTATTTGGCTAGGGGAAAAAGCCAAAGATGCAACAGTTTGACAAGTATAACATTATTTTTTAACCAACAAGGTGATTCCCAAAGAGCTATGACATAAAATCTCAGCATATTTCAGCATGGTGCATGTTGTTTATTCTTAATTTTGAGAAAACTAAACAACTAAAGGAGAATAGAAAAAGTGTTGACAACAAATGAATAGTTTCTGACAATGATGTACTTTAGAAATAACAAAAACAAACAAACAAAAAAAAAACAACACAGACCTGATAGAGGACTTGAGATGCACTTAACCCTTTAAAGCCCAACCCAAGAAAAACTGGGGAAAAAGTCAATTTTTTAAATCTGAATTCTTTATTTGGGCCTTTGACAAAATGTAGAGAAAAAAAAAATATATATTTTTTTGGTATATCTACCATTTATTACTGTGTGACATGTAAAAATTATTGTAGTGTAATCTTATGTTTCCTGGTATACATTAGGTAGCAGAAGACAAGTATCATATTGTATACTGCAGGGTATTGAGCAACGTTTTTACCATAAAGTGATGCAAAATGTCTCAAAAACAGTATGTTTCAAATATGATACGTATGGCTTTATAGGGCTAACCCTTCAACTAATCCTGTTCACTGAAGAATCACCAGAAATGGTCTCCATGAAAGGGTGGTGTCAAAAAGTTTTTCTTAAGGAAGGGAAACAGGGAGAAAGGCTGAGATATGCCAGATTTGCCAGAGCTGGATTGTAAATCAGTGACAACATGTCTTATGGAATGAGGAATACGGATACATATTTTCCATTTGTCTGGCAACATGTAAAGAAATTAGTCGTTTTTACAGACTAAAGCAGTACTGTATTTTATACTCATCTTAATACAGTTAGTGCTGAAGTTCAGCTTTGCTTCACTGATTTTCTTCACATAATTTCTGGCATGTGCATCAGGGATCATTGATGTGTTCTCTATTGTGGTACTGATTTTCTACTTTGGTGCTACTTTGGTGTTACAAGCCTTTCTGAAGTACCGCTATTTGTTTTTGGTTGTTCATAAAGGGAAATACTCCCCCTGCACACAGAAATAAAGCAATCAAATTTTCTACTATTTGAATGTATGTGATATTACACAGAAGTGAACCTGGTTCTGTTGAACACTGCAACACATTTAAAAAACACACACAGGAAGAAATATCTTTAAAAATGTCTCATATTAATTCAGATTAGGCAGGGCAAGGCAAGTTTACTTGTATAGCACATTTCCTATACAAAACAATTAAAAGCATTAAAAGCATTACAGATGGTGCAAAGAAAGCATTAAAAAGCAGGAAAAGGCAGCAACAAATAGCAAAAATCACAATAAAAGACGCTTAATTCATTTTTTGACAAAATGACTGTTGAGAGTGAATTATGCTAAAGCCGAATTGCAAGAAATATACCCACCAAATGCTGACATCTTAAGAGGGGTTCTTACCTTGGCCATCTGAGCTTGCACACCGCCTGCCTTCAGTGCTGTCACTGCTTTCTGAGCTGAAGCTGGACTGTCAAAGTCTACAAAACCATAGCCTGCAGGAATCATAACATACAACAAGACATACAAGTTATGACAATGAGATATGATTACTGCAGGAATGGCACGTAATTTGAACTCATGAAGTTCTCATCGTAGCAGTGTTTGAATTTGTGACCGTAGATTTGAACTCAGCTTCCCCACAAAAGGCAGATGAAGAGTTATAAAACACTGCCCATATTATGTCACGCCAATGCATACCTGTTAAGCAGGTAAATTGTGAAGCACAACACATAGTACACACCTTGCTACTGAAAGCTTTACAGTGAGGAGTTCATCTGCAGTGGGTCAGTTAGGCTACATCAGAGATCAGAAACTAGTTGCATACTTACTATAATTACAGACCTACTAAATGCAGTGGCATGCATGTTAGGTTAATTGGTCACTCTAAATTTTCCCTTGAAGTGAGTGTGAGGAGTGTAAATGGTTGTCTGTCTCTCTGTGTTGGCCCTGCGATAGACTGGCGACCAGTCCAGGGCGTACCCTGCCTCTTGCCTGCTAATTGCTAGGATAGGCTCCAGCCCCCCGCGATCCTGAGTTGGACTAAGCAGTACAGAAAATGAATGAATGAAAAAATGTAGTGAAAATGAGCCTGATCCTGTTCATAATCTGCCATTCAGTTAGTGAAAAATACCTACTATGAAGAAGATTTTTTTTTTTTTCCAGAAACTTAATATTTCAACTGCTCAACATACAAGATTTATATATGTTGCATTTTAAAAAACTTCCCAATTTTTCTGGAAATGGAGATTGGACAATATCCAATACATATAAAGAGCACAAACAACACAAATAACAATGAGCAAGATGTTCTTCAAGAAGGCACATAATTGAAAAAAAAACTTCTGGCAGCACATTTTCTATATAAAATGGTCTTACAGCCTTGTTCAACAATTTTCCATTTTCTTATTTATTTACACCTCACCTTTGCATTTGTTGGTAGTCTTGTCCAAGATAGCTTTGGTGGATACAATTTTTCCATACCTGAAAAATAGTGAGGTTTACACACATGGATCACTCTTGCACTATGTGTTGAAAATATTTAATTACTAGCACACATTAAATTTCAGCATTGCAACATCGCAGAGGCAATGTGTTTTCTCTCCTGATACACACGTTGTTGGTTATGATTAAATCATACTTCACCCCATATTCTGTGAAGTGGCACTGAATAAAATTCTGCCATCTGATCATAAATCATATGCATAAGGAAATCTTTAAGGGGGGCAGTTAAATGAAATGAGAGTAATGTTCTGTGGGTCTCTGCATGCTACAAAGAACAATAGATTTCCCATATTTTTCTCATTCCAGCTCACATAATATTGACAGGGATTGTACCTCAAGGGAAATCCAACATGATGTGACAGTTTGGTAAAACTGTTGCATATTTAAGATTACAATACACCATCAATATATGAGTCCTGAATTATGTACTAAGCTTAGAGGATATAGATGGTGTAGCTGAAAGGGAAGAATAGTGCCTGACTTTGGCAAATGCTTCTGTGTAGCAGTATCTATCAGCTCCCATCTCTCCAGGCATGTTCATGCAGTGTAATCTGATACACCTCTCCTTGGCTGTCCTGTCCAATGCTGGCTCCCAGCCACACTTTCATTCTACTAACCAGCTCCTCTGTAGGCTGCATTCTATCCTCTACCCCCCTCTCCAATCCAACCCTGCTTTCATACTGTGGCACTGCAACACTGGCTTATTTTATCTGAGCAAGAGAAATCACTTTCAAAGAAGATTTTATTGAAATGGATGAGGTGATGACCTGCTGAAATTTCAATCTCTCAGTCTATCTCTTGGATTATTACAAAATGGAAATAGTTTTCATCTGATGTATTTTGACTTTTTATTTTCCAAAAATAAGTCTGGATTTCTTTTACTACTCCAACAAAGTGGCTTTATGGATTACTTGTGAAAATAATGATTTTGCTTGAATATTAGAATGTTTTATATTTAAAGAAAGGAATATACATATAAATAAATACTGAACAACTGAGAATACCCTGTAATCTCAAGTGATAGTCAAATAATATATTTTTTTTTTTACAGTAATGTTAACATTGAGCAATATAAAATATGAAACTTATCTTTCTCAGTGGCTGCTTTGGTTAAAAGCAGATTAATGTCTAAATTTAGCTAAACATTGTTAACATTATGTTAGCTTACACTATTAAATTTTTTGTAAAGCCCCGTCCAGTGTTCTTTAACTCAAGGTTTGTTGTATTTTGCATTTGACCTCTTATAGAACATTATTTTTCATGGTCCATTCTGATGCTGAGCCATAAAATAAAACCCCTTTTTCTTAGTGGATATCGCAGCTTTGTCTTTCTATATGTGTTCACTTTTGCTATGGACTATCCAACCAACCTACCACTTAACATTATAACTGATATTCATGTTGTGAGCTCTGCTTGCTGTGTACTTGCTGCTCACAGAGTAGAGTTACTGAACTGTGCTCAGAGGTTGCAGTCTTTAAGATGCCGGGTGAAAAGAGGGGCCAGAGACTCAGCCATGTGTGAGACAGCACAGCTTACAGAATCAAGCCCAGTGTCCATCCATTGCCATAGACCAGAGACAAGAGCAAGACCCAGAACGGCAGCAAAGCACCTAGAGAGACAACTGCAGCGACCAGAGATGGAGAACCAACCGCCATCCCATCCTCTCATCCCTCACAGTGTACACAGTATGTACATCTCAGTGCTTGCATACAACAACTCTGTGTGGGGGAGGGGAGCCTTGGGAGTGCTGTCCTGGTAATATGTGGGCATTTACTGTACAAACTCAAATTGAGAAAGTCAGATTCCTTCCATGACTTATCTTGTTTCTGCGTTAAATCCTCATCTACAAGTAATTTCTTATTTACAACTATAAAATATCCTCCCTCGCTCTTGCTTACCTGAAAATGACTCTGGCCTTAATGCACCCTGCTAAAAGGCAAATTTCATGCAATGATTTTATCTGCTCTGTAAAAGCAGAAATATGAGAACTACCCCCGCAGAACACCACCTGACACACAAACCCTAAACTCCATTCACTCCTCCCCCTCTGGTTCTCTACATCCTTACCCCTCTCCCCCCTATGCCATTGCCCTTGTTTGTCTTTCCTTTTCCCCTGGGCTCGCCGTTTCCTGTAGGGTTGGGCAGCCTCATGTGAGCCATATCTTCCAGACAGCTGTAAAATAGCGGGCCTCACCCTCCCACTCTCCCTTATTCAATCTCTATAGCCTCCTTTCCCTCCTTTTCTCTTACTCCTCCTCTGCTCCTCTGGTTCTCATCACCAGGCTCCAGAATTCAATTATGTAAAAGCGGATCATTCATCTCAGCCCTCAGTGTTTTGATGTCTTCCACTGAAGGTCTGACAAACATATCAAATGGCTTGTATGATGGTGCTGTTTAATGTTCGACTGCATGGTGACCACAACAGAGTTTTAGAAGATTCACAATCATGCTGATGCGCAACAGTGTGATATTTATAGAGTGGAACATGACTTTGAATTTGGATGAAAATGTCTGACTGTCCTCACATTGTATTATGAAAAGAACAGAAGCATAGATAAATAATAAATCATGTAGCATAAAGGTTTTAAAAGGGAGAAGAGACACAGTGAAGGATTTAATTTAAGGGACTTAGACTAAACATTCTGTATCTCGTTGTTGGAAAGTCTGCGCTTAGCTGTGCCAAACTGAGAAGTCTAGTTTGCAGCCCAGCGATTGTTGGTTTTTCCATGAAGCAATCCTGTGATGCGACTAAAAAAGGTTTGGATGAAAATGTGACCCTCTTTTACATTACAGAAATACCCAATGAGGTGTGCTTTTCAAGTGTAAGAAAGCGATCCATCAACTGTATTTGGCCAAGCTCACATGAAAACCATTCAGCCTTTCAGCCAGCCATTACCCATCACTCAAAACTATCGTAATCTGCTCTGCTCATCTAACCAGGTTGACATTCGCAGCAGACAGTCAGGGAGATTTACTGGGTGTGTAAGAAGACAGTGAGGCAATTGGTTTTTGTGTGACTTACGGTTGACATAGTTTGACCAGATCTTGGTCTGTGGTTCCTGGGTGGAGGCCACGGATGTAAAGATTGGTTTTGCTGAGCTGCTCCGACCCGTTGCTGCTGCTGCCATTGCTGATGGGGTTGTTGTTGCTATTATTGTTGCTGTTGGGGCTTGGAGGAGCCATCTGATGGTTGGAGGGGGGCACATATGTCTGCTGAAGAGCCAACAGAAAGTATAATCAGATTTGAAATGGTAAACTTACACACAAAGAGCACACTCGTTTAGATGCATAAACCCAGACGTATAAACTGATGGGTTAGTTAACTAGATTTGAAACAGCAATCCAGCCAGATGGGGCCATGGAGTTGGAGCGAGGGAGCAAGGGTATCAACAGAAATTTATTGCTTAATTTCACAAGGTTAGGTGGGATGAGATAGACAATAAAAAAATATAGATCTAAGAAAAATATTTCAGGTGTCAAAGATAGAGTGGAAATCATAAAAAACAAAGATGGTTAAATATTTATTGTTAAATTTGTCAAACTGCTGTAGCCTCTACAACCTCAACACTACTTGAGCAGGAGAATGGTGGCCGTAGAGTTCAACTGAATGGCACATCTATCTGGCATTATGATGACAAGGCATATCTTTACAAGAAGAAAATAATCCTCGAATAGTAATTGAACAAACTACTTTTATATCTATTTGTAACTTGGAAATTAACCATATTTCCAACTATAATCTTTTTTAGCAAGATTTCTTTTTACAAGACTGAGTTTTCTCTGTTTAATCTAGGGTTGAGTTTAGCATAATATTGTTTGTTCTCTGATAAGAAAGAATTCCGAATCTGGTTCTTGGCCTCTGTGTCTGGATATCTGATGCGCAGAACACACTGTTTATCATCAAGATTTTTTACAGGTATGAACACAGAATACCTGTTGCTTCGACTATATATTATCCTATATCATTATACTATGCCACAGATTATCAATCATAATATCAATTCTGATCTACTTTTAAATGGTGTATTTCTTTGATGGGATGTTTTGGGAAAAAACTGAAACTATATGAGAAAAAGAAATTACATGGGAACAATGAATTCCATTTATCACTATCTTAATGGAAGATATATCTCAAAATAAGTGCATGAGTAAATACCACTCAGTTAAACATTTACAAACTGACTGAAAATGACAGAAATTATGTGCTTTATCCAAGCTGTAATTTCATGATCAGACTTTTTATTCTGCCACTATACAATGAGATACACTCATATGAATTGGAATGAAAAGATGACACAACACAAAGATTGAACTCACAAAGATAAAATACGCATGCATTTGGTTTTTACAAAGATAGACAATACGTACTTGCAAAAATGTGTGAACTGATTATAAAGTTGACCTTTTAAATGTATGTACTTTGTGACATTTGTGAGGTCATTAAGATTTGCATTTTGATAAATATTTTAATATTGCTGATCAAACATAATTAGCAAGTAAAATGTCAAGTCCTTGGCCTCATTGTTGCCTTGTTTCAGTGCAGCAGGAAGAGGAACTATTTGATGAGCTTGGGTCAGCAGGTCAGACCATAGGGAACAGTGGGATGGCATGTAGTGCTGGGAGATTTTGCAAAATCTTCTTTGTAATTCATTAGTAATGAAATCAGCAAAGCAGATTTGACACATTTAGAGATTACATATATCATGTTTTTGATTAACAAATGTTGACTGTATGACAATAAAGGTAATTTTAATTCTGAATTCTGTATCAGTAATGCGTTAAATAATAATGCACTTTTCCTCTAGTACAATATATACTAGCCTTAATAATAAACCTGAAATACAAAAATGTATTACAACCTGATATTTGCACATGCACTGTGTGGCGTAACAGCAAGATATCTAACTTTTAGTATAAACTAAAATAAGTACAAGATGCAGTGACTCCTTTGCTGCCTAGCTGCCTGATGTTTTCCAAACTGATGCAGGATCAGTCTTTAAAACCTGATTGCTGTCTTTTTTTAAATCAAGCTGAGTAAATCACTGTAATTCACAGAGCCCACTCATTTGGGTCTGCTTTTCTAATCTTGCAGTCTTATCTAGCAGCAACAGTACGCTATTTGTTTTTCCACCATCACAGCCTCATCTTCTGCTTTCCTTTGGCTTCACAGGAGGCAGCCCACACAAACTATTAGGAGTGATGCACCTTTAGAGGCTTGGAGAGATAGGATCTGACAGGAGACCAAGTCCAGGCCGAGCCTTGCTAGTGAGGCCCTTTCTAATTAGGATTTGAGCTTGTTAGTGGAAAGTGTTAATCCCTCTCATGTGCTCTCTAGTCAGAAGGTAGTGTCTCATTAAGACTGCTCTGCTAGGTTTCATCTGAGAAGAGGATGGCAGGGAGTCGGCACAGCATCAGCCCATCTGCACCTGCGCCAGGTCAAGGGGGTTAGCCATCTATGTATGGCAAAGTCCAATGTAATGTTGCAGCCACATGCAAATATGCATGCAGATGAACACAAGTGTAGTTAAAAAGGGAAGTTCAGAGATTAACAAAAGTCTTGAGTGTGCTCCATTGCTAATAACAGATGTCATTTTACAGCCTGCAAGATAACATGTCTGTTTATATAGTTTATGCTCAAAACTTAACCTTTAGCCATGCCACTGATTTCCCTCCAATTTATTACTATTCAGTGCACATATTTGTATAAACTTCTCCATACATCCAAAGCAGTGTCATCCACAAAAATTCTTACATTCCAATACAAATGTTTCTGTTTTGCTCCTTGAGGTGGACAAGAAGTTAATGTGCTATGTTTAAGATTATGGTCCATTACATTGTTGAACATTCTTGGAAACAAAAATTTTGTGGGATACACAAACAAAATATAAACAAAATTTTCCCACCATTATAACAAATCTAATTCTCTCTATCAGGCAGAGATGTAGTATCAGTAGTGGCTAGATAAATGAGTATACTGTTCATTTCTGGCCCCCTTATTTTTTTCTTGACCAACTGGCCAGTTAACAATAAAGACCTTGTGTTATTAACAATGACATTAACTAGTACTTTGCAATAGTTGTTGTTCCAAAAGTGACAAGTATGGTTTACACGTTGTCAGCTATCTTTTGCTGGTGGCTTAAGCATAAGCATTAGTATGAAGCCTGAAACTAATGTCTAAACCTGACTAACAAATCCAATGAAAACAAATTAACTTTGAGCACATAACTGAATTTGATGGCCACCAGAGAGGATCTAGAAGTGGGTATACTCTACAATATGAAAAAGAGAAAAGAAAAAGGAAACAGGTATTTTCCAAATATACACTTTTATTCTGCACTACATCACTATCAAAGTATGTGTAATGTCTATTCTGTCATTCTAACAGAGAAGCTTTTAATGTATAGTACTCATATCACTGTTACTACTGGATTTCACAACTGTAACAGCAAAGTGATAAATCAGGTGTTTGTGTTTTTTTTTTATTGTACAAGAGGCATAAGTACAGTAAGTGGCCTACAGCACAAAGCAGAGAACAGGGGTGTGCTCCAGGCAGCAATTGAAGACTGATGAAGTGATTACAGTTGGAGGGAGTAGAGGCGATGCCTGTAGGGAGTGCAGGTGACTCAAGGACTTTTTAAACTTAACAGAACAATGAGGGCAAAAGAAAGCAGGATGTATACCCCTAGCTTTGAAGTAAAAGCAGAGCCAGACTCTCACTTTTTAATGCAAAATCTCTCTGGTATAATATAAACCTTTTCTTCAGCTTTTGTCCATGACATTAACTCATTCCATTTAGTTCTATAGGCATATTAACATATCGATGCCCACAAAAGCCAAAGAAAACAAAATGCATTGATTCTGATAAGTATGAAACCTAATTATTTAAATTTACTTATTATCATAAACATAACTTAACATTACCATACAGAAGCGCTTCAATAAATCAAAAGTAAATGTAAAAGTTAGGCATAAACAAAACAATTTGTCCATGTAGTGCAACAACTTAAGCTTTTAAGAGTGCATGGCCTACACTCTGATACAAAATATCTTAATGTGAGGTCCTACCTGTTTGGTTACAGTCGTACCTGTTTGGTTACAGGCATAGTGGGAAAGATCTTAGCATTCCAGTCTCTTTATATTAAATCTTTGCAGCTGGTTTTTTTTTTTTGGGGGGGGGGATTGCAGGATGATAAAACCAAGTAGGAAAAGTGTTGAAAACACTTGGTGTCCTGTGGCTCAGAGGTGAGAACTTCCTGCCCTTTTATTCCTGACTCAGTCCACTTTCATCCTAAAGCAGAAAAGTCTGTTTTCAACTGAAATCAAGGTATGTGAAACACGCGGGAGGAAGAAAAAATGATGAGGAGTTAATGTAACGCAGAAGGAAAAGGAAGGGTGTCTTTTAATCCTTTTCTCCTCTCCGCCCTTTTTCTCGTAGTAAATGACACAGAACATAGGTTACCACTTGAGGGTGGATTTACAAGTCTCCCCTCTGTGTGACTTTGGCGCTGTGACAATGCGTGTAAGAAAGAGTGTGTGCATGTCTCCCTTACAAAAAAAAGTTTGTGTTTGAAGAGCCCCGGTTGAAGTGAACACATTGTCTGAATTCAGGATTCCAGGAATTCCAGGTCATTAATCTGAGCAATCTGAATTCCTTCCAGCTGTGAGGCAGTGGAGGGAATGACACCGGCAAAGAGGGATGTGTTTGATTTCAGCTGTTTCAGATGTTGGATAAATGCTGATAGCCTTACATCAATTCTAAATTCATATTAAAATGACTTTTTCAAAATCAAATCTTAATTGTTAAATTCTTAAAGGAGCTGCACTCAAAATGCTCTATACTCTTAACGTGAATGAAAATTTCTACTATTGTTGTAAACAACAGTGATATAGCTACTATCTTCTCCATGTAAAATCTACTTGGTGTGCTCAGAAAAATGGCTGAAAATAGATAATTTGATATCATTAATTATTCATACATACTATTCAAGCCAATCAATATCATAGCTTATATATCTTACCAGCTTTGAGTCATACCCTACATCTGTTGTGAACATCCAGTATGGACACAAAATACATCTAAAACGGATTTACTGCATCTGTAACTTTCCTCTTCTTTATAATGCTATGTAAACCCCGTCTAATCATTTCTAAAGGGGTGGGGCGTATTGCTACGCGTAAAAGAGAAAGAGAACTTTACTAACTTGAGTTTAATTCAATGATATACCACCTAAGTAAAGGCGTAGTTACTTCCATGCATCATAAAGTCGACTATAATAGCGCTTATAAGTTTATTCGGAACATTGAGCGCATCTACAGCTAATTTGTAAGCTGTAGCCTACTGTGCGCAGGCTGGATGTAGGAAGAGAGCCGCGACCGTGTTGGAACAAACGAAAGCAAACTGAACTAATCCACAGGCAACAATGTAACAGGCCCCGTTTTAGTTTCTATCTATATAATAACAGTTTAAAAAAAAAAAGCCATTAACAATTACAGCAACAGCCATCAAGAGTTTAAACGTCGCCAGTGGTCCACTTTCAAGGACACTGCAGCTTAAACAGCCGAGCAGCTTTTAACTGGAAGAGGCAGAGCTCAAAACAGCCCTGCATCGACAAATGAGTTACTTCCAGAGACACATGATATAAGTGGCTGCGGCGTAGTTATTTACCTTCTTGTTGTTTTTGCCGGTGTAGTCGTTATAAGGGTTTATTCCTGTCCTTGGCGGCACAGAGAGCAGCATTTTTGCGCCGTGTCCGAAGGAGCGGAGTCAGCTGACGTCAGTCAGGGAAATTCAGCCAGGAACAGCGGTGGTGGTTGGAGTCGCTCACCACAGCACTCTGATGGGGTCCATTCGCTGCACCGGCTATATGCTCATGTGTTTTACATGTGTTTTATCTTCATTTCAGTGTTTCATGCTGAAAACAACGCAATCACCTCTACATGCAATTACCAATAAATATTTTGCGTTAACTTCCACCGCGTTAAGGTTCGGTTAAAGAGCAACTTGCAGAAAAGCATGATTGATGATTTGCATGAAGCCTTGTTTATAGATAATATAAAGTTAAAGGTATAAATTGCTAATCAGAGGAGGATTTCCTTTTTTCATTTCTGAAAAAAGTCAAAATTCTGACTTTAATCTCAGAATTCTGACTTTTCCCCAAAAACTAATAGATAAATGAATATTTATTTCGGAAAAAAGTCTTAAATTAAGGTCAGAATTCGGACTTTTTCCTCAGAATTCAATTTTTCTTTCAGTGGCCCCAATACTATTCTATACTTCTGAAGTTCTTCTCATGCTTGCGCTGTTATGTACAGTGTGGACAGTAGGGAGCTGAGGACAGAACTATTAGATTCCTGCTTTGAGCATTAGTGTGGAGAAGGTATGATTGCAAGTTTGAACTATCTGAGGTCTGATTGTAAGAACATTCTATATCCAGCTGTGGTGTACAGTGCTCAAGCCTATACTACATTTGCCAATTGGTTTTCATGATGGAGATCTTATTGAATGATGAGCCTCAATGCACAAGTATTTCTTTGCCAAAAGTGTGAGAACAGAGTGGAAGACAATGGAAATTGCAAACTGATCCTCAGTTGATCAGTGAGCTTGTAATGCACCTTATGAGGAAGAAGAGTGTGATGTTGTTTCAGATCTATGGCATAGCCAGCTTGTCAAAGTAGTTGATCAGGATGTGGGCAAATACTAATCCGAGGCATTCAGCTAACCAAGCATGATTTATTATTTGGAAAAGAAAGCTACAACTGTGTGTGCTGTAGTATTTGACTCCAGTAGACTTTGAAAAATATATTCCAGTACTCCTACTAAAGCCCTGAGGAAAACAGTGATTAAGACTCTTTGTTTCCAAGCAAACTTGTGGTGTCATTAGTCACATCCTGTACAATTTCAACATAACTTTTTGCAGCTAATTTAAGCATCAAGCCAAATGAGAAAGGAACTGAAATGCATCAGAAGTGAGAAGGAATAGATCACTTTTTATTTTCCAAGTATGAATAGATGTGATGCAGTGCAGTACTTTCATAGTAACAACTACACAATTTTTATTCCTGAAGTCAGCCGTTAAAGGCTACTTATTGAACTGAACCACAAATATTGACAGTGTTGATAATCAAACATTCAAATGAATATTTTAGTTAAACATCCAAACAGTGAAAATCTAAGTTGTTTTTTGTTGTTGTTGTTTTTTTTTTTTTTTTTTTTTTTTTTTTTTTCTTCCTGAACAAGTCCTTTCTGTTTTCCATCAACTCCTTCCCTTGTTTTTTTCTTTTTTTTTTTTTTTTTTCTTTT
>JBBBVU010000014.1:13889230-13899785 GCA_037177055.1 Atherinosoma microstoma
CAAAAGAGAATCGAGACACCCCTTGGTCTCTCGTGAACGCGCAAAACGGAGGGGAAGGGCTAAGGGGTAGGGCTAAGAGGGAGAATTGAGATTGGGCCTAAGTCTGGGGCATTTTGCTGGATGTCATCTTCTTTCTCTCTGATCCCTTTCCTGTCAAGCTACTCTATCAAAATTAAGGCCACTAATGCCCAAAAATCCTTTGGGGAAAAAAATCCTGAATGAGAGTTTATCAATCTAAAACGAGTGATGGAAAGATTTGAAGCCCGGGTCCTACAGTCACAGCCATCTTTATTTGTGACAAAGATGCTCAAGGTAAAGTAACTGGCACATAACTTATTAGAATATGGATGCAGACGCACATTACTAAACTATTTTTGAACAGTAGAGCTTTATTCAGGTTACATGTACACTTCCAGTCAAAAGTTTGGACATGCTTTCCATTTAGATTTTAATGGGGGAAGTGTGTCCATACTTTTGAATTGTAGTGTAGGTTACATGTAAGTCACTGATAATGTTTACACAAATCCCCCAGTTTTCTTTTCATGATTAAACATTTTTAACACACTAGAACCACTGAATCTGTCTAATCAAGGGATAATAGAAGATGAAAAGTATATGTACTGACCAATTCATTCATTTTCTGTACCACTTAATCCAATTCAGGGTGGCGGGGAAGCTGGAGCCTATCCCAGCAATTATCAGGCGAGAGGCAGGATACACCCTGGACGAGTCGCCAGCCCATCGCAGGACCAACACAAAGACACTAACAACACACACTCCGAGGGGGAATTTAGAGTGACCAATTAACATGCATGTCTTTGGACTATGGGAGGAAGCCAGAGTACCCGTAAAGAACCCACGCATACACGGGGAGGACATGCAAACTCCACACAGAAAGGGCACTTTGTCGAACCCCATCCCAGCTCGAACTCCACCCAGGGATCGAAACCAGCAACCTTCTAGTTTTGAGGCCGTAGCGCTAACCACCACACCATGGGCTGTCAAATATGGCAAATTCTTTTTAACGCACAATGAACGCAGCACCTTTGGTGTAATTTCAGGAAGTGATGTAGAAAGCAGGTTGTGGTTCAGAAGCAGAGACAGAAACAAAATTGATCTTTTACATGGACAGTTTAGCTTTAAAGTTCTGCAAGATGGTTTTCTGGACAAGACTGAGGTATTTTATCAACCATGTTCTCCAAATAATGCAGGAGAAGGCGACTCAAACTGGCCACAGGTCGAGGAATAGAAAATGAAACTTTAAACTTATGGTGACAGCAATGGGTGGCAGCTGTGCTGCATTCAATGCACCTCGGAAATCATAACTCTTAACATCTACCTCACACAAGGACAACTACAATATAGAGAAATAAACAAATCATGATTAATGATCTGTTTAGAGTCTATGTGGGTTACCTAATAGTGTACATATGGATTATATAATGATAAATATCCTGTTAAAACATCTAATAAAATAAAATAGATTGAAAAAAGATTTAAAATAATTCTGCAATTAATATGCAATTAATATGCGATTGATATGCGATTAATCGCGAGCTAACTCAGGACACTCATGCAATTAATCACGATTAAAAATAATAAGCGACTGACAGCCCTAGTCTTGACACTAGCCAAGCCATGCTGCATTCACTGTCATAAAAAAATCCATTTAATTTTCTTGTTTGTTTGTTTGTTTGCTGATGTTCACTCCCCCCTGTTTAAATCTATGCAGTGTTTAGATATGGTGTGCAAGTGTTCAGTCAGATGGGCTATGAGTTCCACAGAGCTCAAGGCCAGTTTGAGGAGTGACTCAGTCAGCAGAATATCCAAGTCAGCCAACACACATGCCTGTTGGGAACTGGGAAAGAGTTTCCTCTGCGAACAGAAAACAATAATTTGATAAAAAACAGAATTTTGTGATGCAAGCATTTTAATCTTGAATAATCTGGTGCTGAAGTATGATTCCTGGCAGAAGAACATGAGCATACAATAACATCAATTAATTTTCTATTAGGTTAAGACTCCTGTGAAAATGCCAGGCTGAGCTGTGTGCTGGATGTGTGCTTTGCTGTTGGAGTTGTATGGGGGAGGGTTGCAGATAAGGGTGAATGAAGGTGGGATGAATGTTGGGAGTGGTGGTGGTGGTGAGGAGAACACAGGCTGCTGTTGCATGCTCTGCATTCCTCAGGTGTTGTCAGCATAGCATGCTCAGTAATTAAATCTGTGAAAATATGCACAAAGCTACACTTCACTGGCAAACCAAAAGGCAATGAACAAGAGAATATGTAAGGATAGATGGGAGAACACTCTTTTTTACACATAGGCTGGACCAGTTTTTCTTTTCTTTTCAGATAAATTAATACACGGTAGGAAAAAATGTTGGAAATAACACACAGTACTAGATTACAGATTCAAACTAGTGTTATGCAATACTAGTCGGATATTTATAAATGCAGAAATCCATCTTTTCTTAAGTTTAAAGACAAGTTGGTTGACAATTGACAAGCAGACCATGGCATGTTAATCCAGTGTTGTGATACTGGTGTATAGTAGTAAAGGTGTGCATCTCCATACACAGTTTTTACTGACTTTATATACAGGAAGTAGTTCTTCTCAACCTTCCTCTGCATGTTTTATCCTTTATTTTCTTTTTCCCCTCCCAAGTTAGATGTTTCACTTTCATCATTGACGCCAGAGGATCAAAGAGAAAGCAGGTTCTCCCTGTCTGGGAACACTTCTCTCCCCCTCGCCTCTCCCTCCTTTGCTGCGCTCTGTTTCCTTGGCTGGCTTGCTATGAGCTGAGGGATTGTGTGCAGATGTGCTTGGAGAGAGGCCAGCCCTCTGCCCTGGGAGAACATGTGGTCTGGGAGTGTTTAGGCTGGCACTCTTTCAAGCTGTCTCCCACACACCATGCTGGAGTCTGTCTCTTTTTGGATGACAGTACTCAACCCTCCTCCCAGGAAGGGGGTTTCTAAAGTTAAGGTGACACTAGCAATCATGTTGGTGTTGACAAACAAACAAGGTAGCAATTAAACAAAAATGCCAAATAGATGACTTGTTAATTTAAAAAAAAGCATTATCAAAATGCATGGCATGATAGTTTACCCCCAAAAAAAAGAGGGAAAAAAAAAAGAACATATCAGGAAAGCATTTTTGTCTGCTTGAATTGAAAAATGCATGAATTAAATGGAGATCCAGGCGTGTTTTTCACAGATTCTCCACATACTTTTTCATTCTCTCTCGTGATTCAGGCTCTAGGTAAACATGTGTGAGCTCAAAACCCATGAAAGGAATGTTTATTCTTATTATTTCTCTTTGTGCAGTATGAAATCCACACCTATTGGTTTTACTACCTAAGTTTAAATACAAAATATGTTGCATACACCAGCATATGGAACAATATTAGCATTTCCTATATCATTTGACTTTGGGAAGAACAAAGATTTCTGGTAGAAATTCTCATGAAAAGTATGTAAAAAACTAAACAAACAAACAAAAATCCAAATTTAAATTGCTGGATTCCTTCTGTAATGTTAAAGACACTGGAGTTAAATTTACATTCCTCTCTGTAATATTGGTATACAGTGACCCCTACAGGTAGAGGCCACTCAAGACCAATCCATCTTTTTACAAATCTGATGAATAGTTTTTCTTTCTTTTTTTCCAAATATTTTGGTGTTTACACCGAACAGTTAAATTAGTAGCTTGTATTTCTTGGAGATGCGATAATCAAGTAACTAATGACTGATGTTATATTTCAATTGAAGAAGTTCCCATTATCATCTAATAATTTTTCTTCATCTCCAGTTTGGAGAATCCTTATGGATGATGTGTAAGTTTACACACAGCTCTCCTCCATCAAGACCTGTCTTGAAGCTGTTTCCAAACAATATATTCATTTATCATTGATTTTCTTTTGCAAAACTAACAGAATTAGAACAGAAACACATAAAAATTATAAAACAGCCACCAGATCCCAGACCCCCTCTCTTCTGTATAAGTGAAAGTAATAGCTGAAAAATAATTAGTATAAAAAACAGTTCTCTGCCCATGCACTTAGAAGAAAAAAGAAAATAAAAATTGCAGTTCAAAACAAAAATTATCACAAAATAGCTAAAGAGGAGAGAAAATCATAAAGTTGGAACTTATCATGAAACACACACCGGAGTTTCATTTACAACGTAATCATCTTATCTCTGCTAATGCATGATGTGCATTTCATGGTTCTAGCTAAGTTAGAGGCAAAGCTTCTAAAACAGGATTTAGCTTCCATTTGCTGAGACTGTTTTAAGTTTAAAAGAAATAGACCCATCAGGAAATTCTACTTGAAAGGCTTTACACATTTTGCTGTATGACAAAATTACATAATTTTTTTTGTTCTATAACCCATGTTTACTCATATGTGTAGCAAAAGTCATATCTGTTCCTTTTCTTTTACACCACTAGAGGGCACACTAATGCAGAATGCAGAGCTTGTGGCATCCATTGCTTGGTGCTTTTCCACTTTGACCTGCAAACTAAATGCAATTCTTAAGTTGGATTATTTAATTTAACAATTACATGACAGGAGAATTTGCTGAATCATAATTATTTCTAACTATATAACTATAACTATACGAAGTTATAGTTAAAGTGTAAAATAACAGGAAAAAAACAAAAGAAAATCTAAAATGATGTTGTATATTTGCAAAGAATTATGTTCGAAAAATGGCATGATAATTATCAATTAAAAATACGCATTCCATTGAAACACGGAGCCAACATGGTTGATCCCCAAGACCCAGTTGTAGCTCCACTCCTCTCTCCCTGCCACCTCGCATGAAAGAAGGGAGAGAGAGCAAGAGAGAAAAAAAGTGTGTCGGAGCATGCGCAGGCAGCGCAATGCCTGTTTGAGGGGGTGAGCGTTACGTCACGGGCTCGGCCACGGTGCTGGGGCTTGAGAGACTGACCGTCCACTCATGCAGCCACAAGCGCAGGGAGATATTGGCGCTCCGACGAAAGAAACACGTTTTACCTTTTAATTTCTCCTTTAAGTTTGGCACGGGATGAGCTGAGAGGAGGCGACTGCTGCAGCGCTTCCTCTGTGCAACTGGACGATTCTAGTGGCATGGTGTGGTAGCAGGGAGACCCCGACAAGCACAGATATAGAGGTTCCACTGTGCATCATGTTTGAATGCCGATGATCAATTAGAAATATACATGATTGTGCTGTAGCAAGTCTCCTTTTGTTACAGAAGCCCGTTTGAAGCGGCCACCGTGCGGGATTGACGGTGCAACTGAACGGACAATCGCACCCCGGACCATTGAGAAGGTTCGGATGAGGTGGCTGATCGGGCTATTTGGTCTCAGAAAGCCAGCCAACTTTATATCTATTTCTTTTTAACAGCAGTGCCATCGGGCATTGCTCAAGACATGGCAATGAGGTTGTTCTTCTTGGGATTTATACTCAGCTTGGAGATAATTTCTCCTAACGGTGCAACCGTAGGTAAGAAACCTCTTGTGTTATCTTGCATTGTGATATTCGAGAGAGCATGAGCACTTTTCATTGCGAAGCATCTGTGCACAGGCCTATGATCACCAGAGTAGGAGCCAACAACGAAAATACGGTGTCTGTATAATAACACAGTGTGCCACAACAGGCGCCTCAGAGGGAGAGACCGAAAGCCTTTTGTCAGAGAAAGTATCGCACATATAAGGAGTGTGCTGATTTGTTTTGGCCTAAAGTCAGTCTGCGTTTGTAGCTGCTTCTGTCTGAGCAGACAGAAAGGGCCTCCCTGGAAGGACCGCAGACAGTGAGGTTATTCACTGTTGGAATATTCAGCAGGTAGCATGCTGCCCTTGCATGAACGACCTATTTACACAAAACGACGGAATTTCTGATGCAAAATACCCCCCGTACCCCCCTCTATTTACAACAAACAAGAAAAAGAAAAAAATCCTGTAGATTTTCTGTATTGCTGCAGCTGATAGCAACTATTCAACCCAACCTGATGATTTTTTTTTTCCACATAGAGGTAACGCCGCGCTTACTTCCAAATCAAAACCTGCGGGAGACGTCGTTCAGATTGACTTTCATGCTTGTTTTCAGTTACTTGGCGCATATGAAAACAACTGTTGTCTGGCTGCACTTAATGGCGCGGCTTGCCCCGACGTGTAACGTGTAGTGGTTGCCTGGGAATTACAGTTTATTACTGACAACCAGGTACTGTCTGAGAGTGAAATGAATGGTCGTACATTTATCCTCTTACGTCCGGGGAGCTCCTTAATACTCCAGAATCCCTGATGGTAATTATGAGGTATCAAATGCACCATTGCTCTTGTGAAAATGCATTGCAGACCCGTTGAGCGAACAGATTGCTTTTTCATTTTTAAAATGTACAAAGGAACACATTTCTGTGCATTTTCCCCTTTAAAAAACATTCTGTATTTAATCCTGAGCTAACTAGTGGTGTCCAGTGTCATGTCATGACCTGGGTGCATTCTGTATAGAGAAAGATTTGTATGCTTTAGTTCCAAAGAGTAAAGCAACATATCATTTAGTCACTGAGGCCAGCCAGTACGCTGCATGCCTCTACAAAAGCTTACAGGCCTGCCCCGTTTGAGAAGATCTTACATAAGTTTAGGCTGTTTAGAGAGAAAGCTATAGCTGAGGTTACAGGAGTATGCAAGCTCCTCCCTCCTCCTCCATCAGTATGTAACATCTGGACACAGGGAGACCATTAATCCCACTTAGATGTGATTGAAACAGGGATGGCTGGAAAGCAAAAGATGAGGGAGGGGTGAAGCATAGAACCAATCTCCCGAAGTTGACATAGTTGCATCAAGGAGAGTCGAGTGCACAGGCCATACAACATGTTTTGAACAGTTTAACAGATTTAGCCTTTTCCAATGGACTAGTTTGGTCTTAAAAGGGTAAAAGTTAGTGAGTACAATTCTAAGTCCAACCTTTTAAATCTTCTCTTAATTAGTGAGATGAAAGTTAAGATTTACCAGCTACTTAACTTTAAAAATCCCTTTGTTAATGATCTTTGTTGTTGATCACTTTTTGACTATTTGTTATGTAACAATGTCTAATCCAGCAAAGTACTAGTTGTTGTGAATCAGGGATCTTCCAAGAAAGTATGGAGAAACATGAGCTCATTTTACATGATTCTTGCTCATGATTAGGTCCTCGAATCCCAGTGAATCAGAAAAAATGGCAACATGTCTATCAACCTTTTAAAGAACTTAAAAAAGACATCCAGATGCTGCTATATTCTAATAAGTAAAAGAAGCTAATAGTTTAAATTGTTTGTTTTAATTTAGTTTCAGAGTCAGTGAATTGATACAAGAAATCAAATTGCTTTTTAGCCATCACAATACTGAGTGGGAGCATTTTTTGTTTCAGGTTTCAAAATCTATTAAATCAAAAATAACTTAACATTATAAAATAGCAGCTTTTTAAATTGTGAGGATTTAATGATTTATTTAGTCATTTATTTAGAATCTCTGGGTTCTTGACTGTCTAAGAACCACAGAATCACCTGCTCTGCAGCAAACTGACTCATTTGAACAGCTTTACCAATCCCCCCGGGCCCTGCTTGTATTCAGATTTTCTGAGTAATGCTTTCAATTTTCAGAAAATGACTTTTTTGACAGTAAAAGCTTCCTTCATATGACCAGACAATGCACTTCCATTTTAAGTACTAGTTTTTTTTTATTTAGTACACACATTCTCATTTACAACAGAGCCAGGATCATCACCAAAGACGATTCCCACCCTGGCCATCATGTATTTACTGCCTTCCAGCAGGCGTTACCAGTCATTAAAGACAAGCACATCCAGATTTAGAGACAGTTTCTTTCCCAGGGCCATCTCTGCTCTTAATATCAACCACTAATGCTGCTACTCCTGAACTTTTGCACACTAGCACTTTGAAGTTGATGGGTTACTGATTGACCGATTTATGTTTTAGAGAAAATATGTTTTATTCCTGTTGTTTTTATTGTGATCTTGTGTCTGTTTTTATTTATTGTTGTTTTTTATGATCTGTAGAGTGCTACCCCCCTTTTGTTGTTTGCTTGTTTTACAGTGATAAAGGAATTGAATTGAATTTAGATAGCAGTTCACACTTTTTAAACATAAAATCAAACTTATCTGGTTGAAAAGTCTAGTTGTCTTACAAAACACAGGGTTCCTATTTGATAAAAAAAAAAAAAAGCAATTTCTTGGGCAGATGAGTATGAAAAAGGAACATCACTCCTACTGTGTCCTAAAATGGAAAATTATGGATTTTGAAAAATAATCAAATTTCAAACTGCGTGTTTTTCTTCTTATTTGGAGCATTTGGAAATGTGTATAAACAATTAAACATCTAGAGATTTGAGTAAGGTTGTCACCGTATCAAATTTGAATGACAAGGATAATATTGCGATATCTCAAGCTGTCAGTCAGTACTTGCAATACTCCTAATCTAGAAGGCCACAACACCATCTGAGGAATCATGAATGAAAATTCCCTCAATTTACTGACATATTAACGTGATTAAAGAGATATTTGTTATGTTTATTTGTGAAAATAATTGCTAGTTGCAACTTTAAGATCCTGTGTGGCTTGTCAGTAACTGATTAAACAGTCAACTGATATTTTCAGTTATTGTTAAACTTACAGTAAATGAAAAATTGTTGCAGCAGTTTCGTTTTAAGACTTGGCTAAGGCTTATTTCTTTACAGGCAAAACACACACCACATTTCATGAAGCTAGATAGTTCAGTGTTAAATGTGGAAGTTGATGTTAAATATGCCCATATAGTTAGAAGTCTCAATCACTACAGCCCTGAGAAGCAGAGAAATGTTAAAATCTGGGTCAGAGGCTGAATAGCTGGATTCCTGAGGTGTCCACCCTGTGTTTGCCTGACCCTTTTATGGGACCTTTGCCTCAGAACTGTCACTGGAAACATCTGCTGGAAATAAAATCAGCATCCTTCATACAAATTCAACAGATAAAGGGTCTTGGATTGCTCTCTTTAGCCTCTTAAAGTGAAGGTTACTGGGTATTCATAATGATAACTGTACTTGACAAAAAATATGTGATAAAGAATATTTGACCTAAAACATAATCAGGTGTGCATCCTGCAGCTTCTATATTTCATAATTATGTTTCATGGATATGAAGCTTATATACGTGTTTTCCATTTTGGTCCTATGGACCAAGTGAAAACCAGTGTGAAATTATAATGGCAGACAGGGGAATACTTGACTGTAGTTTGAGAATATATTCTGTTCTTATCCCTTGACTTCCTGCTTTTCATTGCATCAACAGTGACTAGAAAGTAAAACCAGATCAACATTAATGTCTGCAGTGTCTTAGCAACATATTGTGGATGTGGAACAGCAGTGTTTGTTGACTGAATAGCAGGGATGAACTGTAATTGGTGTTTTTTTGTGAGCTATATCACTATTCATCTTATTTAGTGCCTGGGTTGGAATGGAATAAATTGGCTTCTTTGCCAAAAGGGGAAGTGTGGGTTTGTGTTAATTCAGCACTTTTTTTCTTTTTTTTTCTTTCTTCGATGCTAAATCAATCTCTTTCTACGTTTCAGCTTTCTGTTCCTTTTTTATGTAAATCTGATGATGGTTCGTGCCATACATCTGGCACAGCTGTAAAAATGCTGTTTGTTACTCCTGTTTGATTTCATGGTGAACTCATCACTTGACACTTTAGCCTGACCTGACCAACTTATTTGCTTGTTTTTCGAGACTGTGCTGTTCTTTTTTGTGTGTGAAGGGGTTGTCGGTTGTACCAACTCATACACATGATGTTGGCAGGGTTGCTGGCTTTGCACTTGACTAGAAAATCAATTGATCTTGGCTACTTTCACACCTGGTCAGGGGAAAGTGATATATGGAGATGGGGTTCAATTTCATGGACTGCTGCAATGTGTCAGAACTGTTTACTTTAATTAAAGGTATACTGTGTAACTTTTGGCCACTAGGGGTCTAAACCTGTAACTTTCCACACGATACTAGGCAAGGCAAGGCAAATTTATTCATAGAGCACATTTCATGTACAGGACAATTCAAGGTGCTTTACATGGCAGAAAAGTACTTTTAAAACAGAAGAGAAAAAATAAAAAATAAGTAATAATGATAAATCAAGATTAAGAAAGGACAACAGATTAAAAACATGATCAAGTTTAAAATTCAAGCTTTAAAGGAAACCGTACAAATTCAGATAAAAACTATGTAAATGCAGCAGAGATCAGGAGGGTCTTTAACCTGGATTTAAATAAACTGAGTCTTTCTGCTGATCTGAGACTTTCTAGGAGTTTGTTCCAGACATGTGGAGCATAGAAGCTGAATGCAGATTCTCCATGTCTGCTTCTGACTCTGTTACAATAATCAAGCCGACTAAAGATGAAAGCATGGACTAGTTTATCCAGGTCCTGCTGGGACATCAGATCTTTTAACCTTGATATATTCTTAAGGTGATAGTAGGTGGACTTTGTGATTCCCTTAATATGTTTTTCAAAATTAAGGTCTGAGTCCATCACTAGACCCAGATTTCTGGCCTGGT
>JBBBVU010000014.1:13904340-13934587 GCA_037177055.1 Atherinosoma microstoma
TCTCTCTCTCTCTCTCTCTCTCTCTCTCTCTCTCTCTCTCTCTCTCTCTCCCTCCCTCACACTACAGGTGTCTATACATGTCCGTGTCTGTCTGTAGCCCCTCTATCACACTCATTAGGATATTTGTTGTCACCACAGCTGCTCCGTCTTTGTAACATGGCTGCTACTCCCTTAGGTGCCGGATGGGTGCATTGGCACCCGTCAAAATTTTCTCAGAGATTTTCTTGTTGAATTTGGTCTCTGCCCAAATAAGAACTTGAATTCCACTGAAAAAATAAACAAAACAATAACTTAAAGTAGAAACTCATAATAGATCTATTGCCCTTTATGTGGTCATATGGTTGCCTTTCTCTGGTTAATTGTCCATTATGGCGACATTTTTTTCTTTCTTTTGTGGTCAATTTGTTTTCTCCTTAGAAAATGCTGCCACTGTGGGATTTCCTATCATTAAGTCACAGTAGCATGATCAAGTTCCTATTCAGCTCTGGCAGGAAATGCTTTACTTGGCATGACATTAATGGTAGGGAACTCTGCATACTGGGCATATATGAGTTCATGTAAGGAGAATATGTACCTTGCGTCAATGATTCAAGTGTTTGCTGTCTGTTTAATCTCAGTAGACTAAATAATTTCCTTTCTCATTTCCTCTTTGTCGGTAAAGTGGACACGAATTTAGCATCCCAATATGATTTTGAACCCTCCCAAATTTGTCAGCATTTTGGCACCAACTGTGGAAAAACTGTTTCTTTGCAAGCTGAATTAACAATTCACATCTCTGTTTGAGATATTTCAGTGGGCTTTGAAAGAGGACTGCTGAAGGGGAGGGCTGTCAGTCTTTCCCCCCAGTCTCCAACCCCTCCTCAGCCACAACCTCCAATTAGTTTCAGAGGTTCTCCCCTCTGCGGTCATTTCATGCTGGTGTGTAAAGCGATTGATATAATTAGAACCCACAATGTTTTATTTCCAGTTTTATGCCTACTCATAGGGAACAACTGGTTCAGCCTAGCTGCTTCACACAGAGACCAGAGTCCAAAGGAATGCCTTCGTATAGCAAAGGTTTCAACACTGTTAACTCGTTTCATCTCAGAGCTGCTGGACGCATGCTTGTTTTTGGTTTTTCAAGCAGATTAAATGGCAGCCTATAATCACAGGCAAATTCAGTGTATTTGTCATCATTGATTGTGTACTTGGATTTTGATAAACTAAATGAAGTCAAACTAACAAGTTGGCTTCAGGACATGGTTACTCCCCTTCTCGTTCTTTCACAGAGTTGGGTGTGCAAATGCTGTCCTTACTGTGCTTGTACTGTTGTCGGTTCTTATAATTTACTCTCACACTTAAGTCAAATTAAACATTGCAGTTTTTTATATCCTCTAGATTATACTCTGCACTAAGGTATCTCAAAGCTGAGTTGTATTCTTAATTTTTCTTTTAATCTCCAAATATAAAGATGCTGTTTGTTTTGTTTATTATTTCCTCATATTCAATCCTTTAGCCTCTATTTGTATGTACAAAAAAAGAAGACTGTGTTATTGTTTAACTCGCACACACTTCTTTTCTGTCATATGAAGAAAGACAAGGGTCTAATCACCTTAGCCTGATAGTGAAAAGGAATGTAACTGCAATGATACACTAGCTTCATGCTCTCTTGTGATTTCAGTCACATCCCAGCCCTCTTGCGGTGCACCCCCTCCACCACCCACCCAAAACACCTCCCTGCCTGCCAAGCACATAGGGAGGCAAGTCATACAGGGCGAACGAGGGTTCAGTCCCTGCAGCGAATGACAATGAGAACTTCAGTGTTGTCCTTCCCAGAGCACTGCTGTCCGACAGAACAGTAACAACCTCCTCCACTGAGACGGCCATTGTGGTTCTTTTTTTTTCTTTTTAATTGTGCACAGCATATTTGACCACACACACAAAAGAATGCATTTCCCTTGCATATTTTCATCTTCCTGTATACAGAGAAAAAACAAAAATAATTCAATCATTTTCTGTGTTAGTTTATATATCTTTTGGATTCTAACTAAACTTTTCCTAAACAATATAATTTAATGATTTTGAAAGTGTATATTTGATCCCTTTTAATCATAGTCCAATTGTTTCAACAATTTGTTCCATTTAGGTTGATAAAAAAGAATTAGACACAAACTAAGCTCTTAATGTATGGCAATGCTGCTAACAGCCCCCCCCCCCAAAAAAAAAAACAGAGACAAAAACAACACCTTTAGCTAGGCCAGCAAAAAATGTCCCTCTTTCAGGGAATTTTTAAATGAAACCCTTTTAAGACATTGGATACGTAATTAATGATGTCATCAATCTGTTCATCCCACAGTATTCCATCATTAAGGCATAGGTTACTCTTTCAATAATGCTTTTTATGGCTTAACTTTGACATACCCTCTACAATGACATAGAGATATAATGTGCCCATGATTTGCCATACGTGCAAGGTTAGAATGTACATTTAGTGAAATATGATGTCAAAGTTCATAGAGGGTCTTAAGTTTCCTCATAAGTGTGCCATTTTGCCATTACGGTTCATATCCTAACAACAAGGGTTTTGTGGTTGTATCAAGGACAGTATAATGATGGTGAATGAAATCAGTTGAAAAATCAGCTTTTCTACATGTTTATGCTATTTGTGATTATCATTAGGATTTTATTGCACTTTTTATAAGTAGCATACTTGTTGCCATCCCCAGAAAAAAAATTTCTGCTCAGTTGTGTTCACTTTGTCCGTCATTACTTCTATACGTGCAGTGTGTGAGAAAGGATTTACTCAAGTGCTTTAATGAAACTCTTATGCTGCAGCTGTTAATGCTAAGGAAATCCAAGGAGCAGGAAAACTTAAGAGTGCTGTTTTCTATTTGATGATGCTATCGGTGCGATTCCTCTTAAAAGCTGGTCATAAGCCATATGTAGACCCACCCTTGTGTGTATGCCTATCTGTTAATGTGACTGCAGCAGCTTAGGCTTGTATCATGTTGAATGTAATAAATAAATGTTACTAAGTTAAACCTAGTAAGTTTTTAGTTGCAATTTGGTACCAAAAAGTAACATTTTGCTCTTTCAGACATAAAGCTGACATATTTAGCTGCCATCAGATAAATACAAAAGAAGTGCAAGTCTGGAAGGGGAAATGGGGACAAACTCAGTGTGAATGATGCCATGGTATGTAGGCAGGGATCCATTTGAGCAGGGTTTTTCTAAGTTTAAGCTTGTCTGCAGTGTCAGACTTCTGAGGGGTCATGAGTGTCACTGTGGTGCTGCTAGCATGTGGTATACCTCAACAATCTGTGCTGACTCTGCCCAGAACTACCCTGCTCTGCAGTTTCCTATGGGTAAGATGGTGGTTGAATGCCCAGTTATGTCTTTGCTGTGAAACATGAAAGAGGCTCTGTAGTGAGAGTTGGAAAAACACCTTAAGAGTAATAAAAAAGCATAAAGAAGTTAGATGCCTGCAAGAAGAGGGGAAACTACTAACAAACCATGACCCATAAGGCACTACTGTTGGTTGTAAACCTATAGAGGACATTTTTGTAATTGACTGACTGTGATTTTTGGTTCTGAAAACGTGATTGTAAACGTTATTTGTTGCTTTGCACTGCTGGCCTAAGATCTGTGCTACTTAAAGTTTGAAGTTTTTCTTATAGATTCTGCTCAGACACAAAAGGAAAGAGAAACATTTTAAAAAGATAAATTCTGGCTGAAATTTCTTAGTTTCGTATTTTGAGTAGTTAATTTCTTTTGAGATGCATTTAAAATGATTCTCTGCAACAGTTTCTTGATGATATGATGTCAGCCCCGTCTGTTTTTATTTTTTCAGCTCCTAAACCTGATGACCCAGCTAAGACTTGCAATCCTAAGCAGTTTGTGTGTAAGGACCAGGTGACCTGTATTTCCAAAGGTTGGCGCTGCGATGGGGAAAAGGACTGTCCAGATGGCTCAGATGAATCGCCAGATATCTGTAAGTGTGCCCACAGAAATGGCTTCTAAAACTCCCTGCAGCCTTGTGTCCTCAGTTTTCACTTTCTTTTCATTCTGTTTTTTTCAAAGTGAATGATTAACTTTAGTTAGCCAGAGATCAACCTTTTAAGATAAATGACTTTTTTTTCCTTTTAAATACCACAGTTTTTCTGCACAAATGTTATAAATTACTGCCTTTTAATGGCTCTTAAGAGAAAGCAACACAATGCTCAGACATTTTAAATGAGGTCTGAATAAAGATGCAGGTTATGCCCTTTCTACAAAGGATGCTGCTCTGCTGAATTATGGCTCTTATTAAGTGGCTGTGTTTTGTTTAAATGCTCAGGGATGTGTCTGCTCTTGTCTGGACTCGGTGCAGTCCCTGAGAGTCTTGTCCCAACCACTTACATCTGCCAGCCTCTCTGTCCAATAAACTCTCCCTGGTAAAAGCCTTTCCTCTGTTTATATGCAGGCACTAATAGTGATTTTACCGTCTGCTTTGTGCCACACCTTACATCTGTCATGCCACAAGCATTCTCACCATCGTCTGGCACGCAAAGACAAGCAGTTGACACCCAACATTAAGGGACTTTTATTGTGGACAAAACAAAGTAATGGCTGTCTTGATTGAAAATATCTGGGATGTTTGCGGAAAACAAGGTGTAACATGCTGCTGTGGTCACTTTGTTGAAAAGGAGAGAGTTAAAATTATGTGGTTGACTAATCCTCATTTTATTCATGAAGTAATCTCATGTGGTCTGAAGATAAACTGGCAGACTTTTTTACTTTTTTTCCATTTAAGCACAAAATATTTACACATGCACTTCTTTGATCTATTAGATAAAAATTTTAAAGTAAGAATGAATCACTAACTGCAGAGATTCTTATTAGGTGTAGAGGAAATTTAGTTGAAATAAATACTTGGGTTTTTTGTTTGTTTGTTTGGTTTTTTAGAGGGAAAGAAATGAATCAGTTTAATAAATAAAAATCTCGAAAAAAGCAATTTTATCAAAGTGTGCCACACCTAATTCATTCAAGTGTAAACAAGCTTTAGTCATTTAGTTTGCGCCCTTTCCTGCTCAGCAATTGAACTGAGTGAGTTTTCCATTGCACTTATGTAATTTAATGACATAGACAATGGTGTGATTCATCGTCTGCAGGGAGAAATGAAGAGCAGTGTTTCACCAGAACATCAAGATATGTTCTGCTCAATTACCCACTTCCCATGGCTGCTTCTCTGCCTGTCATTTTACCTTTAGTTATGGCTCTTTATCTCCATCCATGTTAGCTTTTGAGGCCGTCATAATAAATATCTGTTACTGCTAATGATTCACTTTCTCTGTATACAGTGTGCCATGTGTTTGCAGTCTAACAAGCATAGTCAAAATCAAGGCGCCTTTTAAGTATTACAATGAAAGGCAGCCAGACTGATTTAATCCACAGTCGTTAAGTTGATCCATCCATTAAATCTGAGTAGTTGGAATAAGGGACTGCAGATAAAGTTAGAGAGAGAATGGGCCTGAGTTAGCATTAAAGGCAACAGGAGAGTTTGAAGGAGTACAGTTTGACTTTGAAGGTTATTTAAAATCCTTCTGTAACTTAGGAATGGAAAAGTCTCTTTATCCTCACCCTGGCTTTTCCATTCACGTGGTGAAACACTCTTCAGATCATTAGCCCAGTCATTTCACGTCTGGGAAGCATCATTAGCAGTGATCTGAACAGCATGCAGCTAGAGTAGCAAGGTTGCTTGCTCATAAAGTACTAGTCAAACTTTTGGACCCACATACCCATTAGATGTCATGGATGTGTGTGTCCAAACGGTTGACTGGTACCGTGTAGAGGTAGATATTGATCCAAGATTGATATCTGAATCAACTGCATAAGTGTCTTGTTGGAGTGCTTAACTTCTAAATGTTTTAGTAATCACCTGTTCTCTCTCATTGGTCATTTTTAATAGCCTTAAAATTTACAAAGTTGCATTTAAAATTGTGTCTATGACCATCAAAATTCCCAAAAAATTCTTCTTCCATAGGCTTTTGTTCCAACATGTCCCCAAACCACAATCTAATTTTGTGTGTGATTGCTGATGGGAATTGGAGTGGTGCCTGCTACTATAATTACAACATTATCTCTACTTTAAGTTAATTACTATCTAGACCTGGTCTGAAAAGAGTATGCACAGATATTGTACAACAAACAAAAAAACACTCATCATCTTTTTCCTTCTTCTTTCTTCTGTTTTGTTTGTCTTGTTTTCTTCTCTGGCTGCTTGACTGTATTCCTGTCCTGATGTGGGGATTGCCCCATTGTATGTCCATCCTGTTAATCTAAGATTGCCACTGCCTATATGGAGCTTTCTCTTTTTTTTTCTTTCTTTTTCTAATTGCTTTATTAGAGGAGTCCTTGTGAATTGTGCTTGTATTATTTTGCTTTTTGTCAAGCTGAAAAGTTATTATGAAAATGTAATAACTCAAGTTAGTTTGACTAAAGCACCAGTTTTGTGTTTTTGTTCTGTGAATGCTACCTGTTTTGTTTGCAATAATCAGATATTTTCTTGCTACCAGCATTGTGGGTGTTGTCTGGTTTTCAATTTTTAAACAAACTACTGGTAATCCATGCTGGAAGTAAGCGTACTCAGTATCATAATGTCTGAAGGTCTAATTGCGTGTCATTTCCAAACTATTCAAGTAGGCTGTAATTATGTCAAGGAGCTAAAGACAGACTCTTGCTCCAGTAGCTGGGCTTTAACATTACATCTCATGGAAGGTTGACATGTCAGCGTAACATGTTGGCATTTCTTAGACCACGAGCTTGTTTTGTATATGAGATATTTGTATGTGGTTAATGTCTTTGTGTTTTTAGACATGAACCTGTATGAGCTGTTAACATAGCAGAATTGTTGGAGCTTGACAAATTACAGGCCAGATCCACCAAACAACTCCTTTCCATAGCCCACACTCATATAGCCATCAGTCATCTGCACCAACAAACTCATGTTTGCAGGACACACTTTATCCTGTCATCCTTTCCCTGGGACTGCATCCACTTCTCTTGACTTGTCCAGTGGCTACAGGCAAACCATTTCTCATCATTTACAAACAAGCTTTGGACCCAGGAAGACATTTACTCTGAGTTGAAGTTTATACTATTCATCTCTGCAAAAGGGGTGGTCTTTGCAGGACTTTTAACGTTCCTATAGGCTGTCCCGGTTCTTAAAGTAGTGTGTTTATAGTTATTTGCTGAGCCAATGTATAATGGTTTTTACCATTGCATGCTAGCACACTGGAGTTAGAGACCTGAATTTTAATGCAATGGCATGACAATCTAGTTGCATGTTGTATAGCCTACTTTAAGGCATGTAAGCATACTGGTGTTGGCAAATATGGCGTTTGCAGGAAGTGTTGAACAGACTTTTCTAGGGATGCACACCCATTCTTTGCTACTGTTCAAATGCAAGCAAAATTTGTTTGCTTTTTCGTCATAGATTTGTTTTAAAGGTTCAAACTTTTGATAGCCATAGCTTTACTTTACAGGCCATCCTAGTTTTCCAAGATGTTGCTGCGTCACAACTTAGATTCTATCTCTTATCTCTCTTGGTGCAGTTGCTGTGAAAATACAAACTTTTTCTGTTTGTGTCAAGTCTGTGTGCAATTATGATTCTTGCATGGACCACATTCATTGTGGTTGAGCCAGCGAATGGGAACAGATGTTTGAATAAGCCTTGCATGTAAGCACTTTCTCCATCTTAAGAGGCTCTTGCCACAAAGGAATCCCTTTCAACATCAAAAAACCTTATATAACAATTGTCTGCACTTAATTCTGTTAGACATTATAGTCCTGATTTAGCACTAAAAAGTCCACAGAGGTACTACAGAGGATGAAAAGTATCTGTCATGCAAATACACTTCCTTTATTCCACTGGCAGTGTTCTCCGTGTCCCTTTAGGGAAAGAAAATCCTACTGATAACTGAAAGTAGTTAACACTTGTAAATAACAAGCTACTCCCTGTACTCATGCTGTCAAGTATTGTATGTAAGTTGCCTGCGTTGGAAAAAGTAGGTTGCACATACAGACACACAAACACACATATTGATTTGTTTGCCTTGTTGATGCTAGAAAGTAATTTTGAGAGGATATTCCTTGGAATGCAGCTTCATAATGAAACAGAGGGACCCTGGCCTGCAGAGACTTTGGGTACTTAATGCAACCAAACCCAAATCTGGACTCTTAGAATCAGCCATACAGCCCCAATTAAATGTTCATGTTTGGCATTTAACTTTCACATCTGTTGTTTTAATCTTGGTAATTTAGTCTAACAATTTAGAAATGCTTTCAGAGAGTTTATCTGATAATAATAGTGGCTTGTTTTATTGAAAAGCCCCCGCCACCACCCCTAAACACACAAACATACATACACACACACACACACGCTATATGGCCCATGTCAGTGCATGCAATGGCTTGGAGCTGAGCTGGTAGGGAGGTCAGATTGGAAGATTGAGTTATCATGTCCATGCAGCTGCAGGCTACCACGGGCCTCACAACACGGCTATCTGTCCATCTCTTGCCCTTGAGCCCCCTCTGGACAGTCGCCAGCGTGGTTATTTTTCCTGCCCCATCTGACTGTCATGCCTCAGCAGTCTCTCCAAGACGACCAACTAGAGCCGTCTGCTGAGCTGGTGGGATGGGATTGGGGCATGGGCAGATGGGGGGAGGAGTGAATCTACAGAAGAAAAGTCTTTGTATAGGAGAAAATGAGCAGATTAGCATTTAGGCTGAGGAGGAAAATGGAAATGGCTTTGTTAGGCTCTGATCCTCTTTCAACAGAGACAGCCTTTTACAGTAAAGTAGGTGGCGGTGAAGTCTTTTCATAGTCTATGATCAGACATGTAGCTGTAGTTGCAGGGGGCACCATGCAGGGGCAAGAGGGTCTGTAGTGGCAGTGGCTCACACACTGGTTCTAAAGAGGAAGGAGCAAAGCCCAGTAAATCCCTCTGGTCTGTGGCCCTGAGCCTTCCTCGGCTTCACCAGCCTATCAACAGACCACGAACACAGGGCTTTCTCACGCCATACAGGCACCACTTCCCTTTTTCTGCTGTCTCCTCCACACCCTGTCTCCTTCTCTTCATCCTTATTTCTTTCCTGTGCAACTTTGTCCCTCTCTCTCATGCATGGAAAAATGCTCTTCCTCATATCTCATCTTCAGCTTTTCCTCTTTTCCTCTTGCCTGCAGATGTGACTTTCTGCTAGTTCTTTGATCTTACAATTCAGTGCCAGTTTAATGGTGTTAAAACTGAACACAGTACTGGAAAAATCTGTAAGAACACATTTAAAATTTGAAACGTGTGAATTTGCAAGTATTTTTTTCTTCCGTTTTCCTCTTCTCAAACGTGTGAGAGGATTGACACAAAGACAATTAAAAAAAAAGATGTTTTGAGCTTTTCCCAACTAGCTTTGATTATAGTTTAAATGGATTATTATTCAAATTCTGTGTTAAGTACTCAACACTCATTTGTTTTAGCTTCATATTGCTAGTTTAAATTTTTATTGGATGACATTGTGACATGGAATGTGTTTTTTTGTTTGTTTTTTTAAGAATAACAGTGACTCTGGATCACACAGATACGTCAGAGAAAGGGCTTGTTGCTACAGGGGGCTTAGATATGCCTTTGTAATTTACTGGACAAAAGTACGAATCTTTTCACAGCCATTTTTGAAACCTGCAGTTGGTTGAGATTAAACACTCGTTTGGGCTGGAGTTGTACTTTTGAAACGGTTAACAAACAGTCAAATGCATTTTAACACTGATTATCTGATCTTCCACTTCTGCTTTGACTTCACATTCATATTGAAACTCAGTATTTTTCTTATTAATTTTGTTTCTATTATTCTTCTTATGAATTAAACTGTCTTTGGATTTTTAAACATGTTGGTCATACCATTTCGGTTGGTCTGGTTGATCTCCCCAACTGCACCCCCAGTCCCAAATGCAACGGTCTTTGCTGTGGGCCAGCAAAAATTTGGTGATAGCGCAGTACTGCGCAGATCTGCGATAAATAGAGTTTGATGCCGCTTTGATGTTTTCTCATATGGAGCTCCGCTAGCAAAACCCTGATGGTTTAGGCTTGTTCATGTATCTGTTAAACTTTATAGCTTTTGCTATAATAATGTTTGAAGCATTGTTTTGGCTAACACTAGATATTTGTAACTCTTTATTCTTCTTAATGAAAATCATTAGATCAGTAACACAAACGGATCCTGTACAGTGGTGTCCTGCAGCCTAAAGAGTAGATATGAAATAGTAAAAGATCTCATGATGAAGTTTGAAACAAACAAGTCTTGACTTAGAAACTGTCTTTTCCAGTGCTATCATGCTCCAGTGAAGCAGCAAATCAGAATGATTTTGTCTGAACCTGTGATTGGTTGGAATTGTGGCACATTATAGCACTGAACTAAGTTGAGCGAGTGTGTTGATAGAACTGAGCACCAGAGCTGGACGATACTGCAAATGTAGGTATTGATCTGATACCGAGTGAATCCAGGGCACGAATCGCCAATACCAATATGATACCTTTTTGTTTGAAATTTCATTTGATTATTTTGCCTTTAATTATTAATCATGATCAAAGTGCAAAGATTTTTGTCAAATCAAATCTGTCAAAAAAACATTTTTTACTAACAAACGGAATAGCAGAAATAAGAAATTGAAATGTAAGCTTTTTTTGTTAAGAAACAATATAAAATAGCATCAACAATATGATAAAATAATAAAATAACTGTTATTCCCTTTTATCACGTACAACTGTTTAAGAACAAAACAAAACAAAAAAAGAAGCGCTGCCTCCAGCAATACATGGCAGCACCTGTTTCCAACTGGACTCACAGCAGTCTGACTAGCACTTAATTATGATGTCCCCTCCTGTTTGATTTCTTGCTTGTATTTCCTCACTCTTGGATGTAATACGCTTTGGATAAAAGCGTCTGCTAAATGACTATAGAATAGAACAGAAAAGAAAAGAAATGTTTGGGACAGCAACACATCGCTTCCTTTTAAATTATGAAAATAGGGACTAGTAACCATCACTGTTTAGGCAGTTGTTGAAATATGTAAATCATGCAGGCTAATATCGCGATGAAGGTATAAAATTTTTATATATTATGCAGTCCTACGTAGTACCAGCTTTTTTTGTACTGGAGCTAGCTCTTTGGCTGTTGAAACGAACAGAACTGGTCTTAAGTTCAGCTCTGAACCAGTACTGGAACCATTTTGGTGGGAGAAAAAACCCCCAAAGTGACTTCCTTTTTAATAGGGTTTTGGTACTTCCATGAGCTTGATGTGCAGTCTGTTATAAAGTGTGTTTCCAGAGTGGGGAAAGGACGGGGACTGGCCTGGCTGTCAGTTTATGCAACATATTAATTTGAGCTGACAGCAGACTTCATTGGAGTCTTTCAGAAACTGCCTCGGAACATAAGAGCAGGAAGAAACGCAGGCTTTTATGCTCAGGACAAAAGATCGTCAGGGGCTCTAAATTTAAGGTCATTGCATAACTACAGGGACTAAGTGGTGGGGGATGGTCGTGTCCAGAACTTGAGGTGTTGAAGTTAAGCACACATAGGGAAAGGTGGGATTTTTAAGGCTCGGATACTTTGTGCCCAACTGACAAACTTTCTAGGGAATGACTCTATATGAAGGTGACAAAGGGAGTGATGCAGAAATAGTGTTTTTGCACTTTCCACTCTACAGGCCACATACTGGAATGCGACTTAAAGTAAGGTTGAGCATTAGTAAAGTTATATTAAGAGTCCTAGTTGATAATGTTTGGATCATCATGAACTCCAGCCCTCGGTTTTTTTACACTGCATGATTAAGGCAGGGCTGATGTGCCTTTGTTGTACCTTGTCACCCTGTTTGTAAGTTGCAGAGATTTAAAGAGGTGTCAAAATGAATCTACCTCTCAGCTGGATGCAGTAGTAGTTACAGTCAATTAAACCTGTTTGTTTTTGTATAAGAGGCACCTGAAATGACAGAGCATGTAGCTCTTAACAACAATGCTGTTGTCACTCAGCTGATTTGGAAATGCTGACTTCCTATATGAAAGAACGCTGATGGTGTACCGGACAGCCTCTAATCGGCCTGTATAATTGATCAAAGGGGAACGGCTGCAATACTCTGTGATTACTGTGTAAAAAAGGCTTGTGATTCCTGGAAACTGAGAGATCATGCAACAGATAGGGTTTTTAAAAAAAATTGATCCTTTAGAACGCTGTAAGGATCACTGCTGCCTGATCACATTGGAGTGAAAAAAGTAACTTTCTGTTCTCTAATAGGTGTGAGGGTTTTCATCTTTTTCTTTATTAACAGTGCTGCAGTATTCATATATTCTAAGTCTAATTGCAATGCTTTGTATTCAGTGTTGCCATATTCCCTATAGAGTTTCTGCAGTATCAGAATGAAGTCCCTTGATGTACTAAAAAGGAAAAAAGGCCACAATTTCTTAGATGTTATCTTGTGTCTTGCCTTTGGGAAGTGGTGTTGTTTTGTAAGTTGAGAAAACTTTTGTCTCCAAAAACAGACATTTGCTCTATTAATATGATTAGAAATACATTGGTTAATATTATTTGGACTGCTGAATTTTTTTTGTAAATTTTAGATGATGTTCCTATGTTTTACCTGTTTTCTAGAAAACATTGTGCTGTCCACTAAAGGTTTTTTATATCTATGCTTCAAAAGAAACAAATGAACAAACAAAAAAGTGATGATTTTGCTTGTATTGTAAATTATCACCTTTTCCTCGATGTCTTTTGATATTTAAAAAAAAATGTAATAGGTTTTGCTTGATAGTTGGATAGCAATCTGCCTCTCCTGCTGATCACACCGGACAGATTCTGGGGAAAACTGCATTAGATTTGAATATTTAAAAAAAAACAGAAACCCAAAGACTGTATAAATTGTTTCTCCATTGTTTACTTGTGATGAATGAGCCGTTTTCAGTCCTGGCCGGATTTTCTTTTTCTTTCTTCTTGGTCAGTATTAGTTTCGGGGAATATTGCCCCTAGTATTTGTTGTAACTGCGGAACAATGTTTAGATGGTTTGGTCCACCTCAGTAAAGTGCAGTGTGAAACCAAATGAAGGTTTGGGGAATTTTGCCCCCAATCGAACAGAGTCCCCCAGACTATCCTGGTGTGAATGTGCTGTAAAAGATCATCTCCCCTTTCCCATCCAGCATAAAACATTTTTTATAATTTTTTTTCTTTAAACATGAAAATTTGATTGACCTACCCCAGAACCATTGTTAAGTATGTTTATGGCAAAGTCTGGAAGAGAATCTGCAGTTTGTGCAATGTAAATGCTTGAATTATTTGACTTTGCAGTGACAGAAATGTCTCCAAGGCTTATATGAGCCACTCCACGTGTGATTCGTTGCTTACATGACCATTTGTAATCCATAGAGGAATGGAAATTCTTGACAAACAAATAATATTCTTTCCAGGTATGTGAATTTGTAATAATTTAAACTGGAGGGTGTATTGTGAGGTCAGAGTTTAGAAAAGTTGCGTTGTTGATATACATACCCCCGGACTTAATTTTGTAATAGTTAGATGTTTTGGAAATCGTTTTCTAAAACTGATCATGAATTTCTATTAGTTGTGGAACTATTGTAGTAACTTCCATTGGTGACCTTTACCCAGTGAATTTTCTGCTCTCCTTTTCAGTGTTGTGAAAATGTTAAGATTGGCCAGTAATTTCCCACACTTGATGAAACTTGCTGTCATTTGATTTCATTATTGCATATTTTCTTAGTGAGCCATGTGTGTTTGCATGTCTTCACTTGGACACTTCTTTAAAGTTTGTTTTAAAAAAACTCTTGCTCTGATTAGCATTTAACTAACACATAACTTTTTTTTTTCTTTTGGGACTGCAAAGAAGTCCACCTTCATAGCCGCTCTGCATTGGTCGCCATCATCCTTCACTTTGCTTTATTGAAGTATATTGAATATTCAATAGTTCAACCATAAACAGGGTGTGTTTGAAATACGTTCTTGACTCAGGAATTGCAGCGCTCTACAAGCAAACATTTTAGAACTGCAAATGAAAAGAATAACCCCTGAAAACTGAACAGAATCCCAGTTTCAGCATTCAGTTCTTTTTCTTTTTCTTTTTATCTACATCAAGCTCAAGAATGTTACTAGCTCTAGAAATTTTTTCATATTCAGAGACATCACTTATTTAGTATAGTCTGCAGTATCATGGGATTTCAATGTAATTCAGCACTTTAGTCAACTTTGGTTGTTTCTTATATGCCATATAAATAGAATTGACTTGACTAATGATTTTGTGGTTCAGAACAACAAGGTGATTAGCATTTGGGGTAGAGGACTGTCTGTTTGTGGCAAGAATGTAGTTCTGGGCTCCAGCTGTTAGAATATTATACATACCTGTTTGTATGACTGCATAGCAATTCATTGGAGACTGCACTTAATCACAACCATCTGAGAGAGCCAGTTAGAGGGAGAGAGCCATATGATCTGTGTTTAAAAACCACTAGCTATTAGTCTGACTGGGATATGGGATTCAAGATAAAAACCATTTGAAACATTACAGAACATGGCATTAGTCACTGAAAGCACTTTGTTGGTCACAATGTCACTGTCAGTGCAAAGTACTCCAAACCAGTATGGGATCTCTCCAGATACCATTTTGGCACACACAATATTTCTTAGGTCGAAGTATTGGAGGTCAATGAGGAAGCTATGATTTTACAGGAAAAAAGGGTAAAGAACATGGTGCAAGACCCCACCTTATGTTGTCTTCAGAATTACTCTTATTACAGTAAAGATGTCCAAAGAATTTTTAAAAAGAAAAAAGTTTTCAAAAATGTCATATTTTAACTAAAATACCTCCAGAGAAGCATCCTGGGATATTGAGTCTATGACTGGACACAGAGGAAAGAAGTTCTGCCTTCACAGAGGATGATGCAGAAAATGAGTGCCCCCCGAAGATAAGGGGTTATTATTGTAATACACTGTCAACAACAACCACACATGAGCAGGAAATACAGGGTTCCTCTTCATTATCCCTCCTTTAAATCTATTTAAACCTCAATATATCCTGCCTATTTAGCTGCCAAGGTATTATTTTGCTGTGGAACTTGTGTAATTATTTGTGATGGATGAATGAATGGTGCTTCTGTTTGCTGCATGGTTTGTTTAGAAGTAGGGGGTGAAGCAGAGGATGTTGCGGTACCTTTTTAGGTTGACATTCTGAGATGCACCATCAAGATGTTCTCAAATTATGTTTGTGTGAAACAAGCTTACATGATGGATGGTTTGAAAGACACATTTCTACAGTGGCTATTCTTCAGATGGTTTTCAATCCAACTTGTCTTCTTACTTCCTTGAATATTGTCAACAGATGCTAAATCTTTAGCAGGAGTTTAATTTCCAGTGTAGTTGCAGTTTATTCTTGGTACTGCTGTTTATGTAGAAATCCCCATGCTGGCAATCTATTGAATGTAAATCAGACTGGCTTAGAGCCTGAGGCTGTAGGAGGGCTGCTAATATACTAGCATCCCCCAGATGGTAGAGCAACTCTCCCTAAGCCAGATGTATTAGAAGCAAATTCTCTGTTCCAATGTGACACATTTTCCACACAGGCTGTTGTGGTGGGATCATTATGGATGCTCATGTCACTTTAAGGCACATGTTTTAACTGAGTGTGACTTTATGTTCTGTGTTTGATTATAATCCCTTGCATGGATGGAGAAGATTCAGAGGGAATGCCTCTGGTTTTTCTCTAGGAATATCAACAACTATGGATCTGTTATTTCTGCCTCATGTAGATAAATCATGTTATTCACAGAGTGGTGTTTCTTGCGAGAATGTCTTTTTAAGGATATTAAGGAGGACATAGTTCCATTTTTTATAAACTTCAATTGTGTGACCTTTTATATTTTCATTCATAGAATGTTCTTGGAAGACTTTTTGGTTTGTAAAAGAAATAAATAAAACATGAGACCCTCTGCTTTTTGCCTTCAACAGCTGCTTAATATTCAGTGGAGACTTTAGAAAGATATTTGAATATATGCCGTCTGAGCAGACCTGTTTCAGAAACCAGTTTCTCAAAGCCTTTTCTAGTTCCACACAACCTGCAGAACTCTACAGATCGTTTCCTGTGAAGGAGGTGAACTTTATTTTCTCTGCTCTGAGTGTTTTTGTAAAATAGGTCAGCAGATGTTAGAAAGAAGGAAAAAAATGGAGAGAGAGGCGGAGAAGGAGGAGAAAGAAGGAAAAAAACAGCCAAGGCAAACTGTTTGCTCTGCAGTGTGGGCTGAGAGGACAGAGAGAGAAGAGTGGGAGGGAGTGAAGCAAAGAGACCTCATCTGCTGTATATTATGATGTGACTTTGGTTGAAAATACAGTGTAAGATATCTTAATGGTGTTCTATTTTAATATTTTTTCCTCTGCTTCTGCCAAATGATTACACATGCAGACAGTTTTACAATGCCCTTTTTTCTATTCTTTTTTTTTTGTCAAAATTGAAAGTTGTTACCTGCGTGCACATTTGTTAGACGTGCATGAAATTTGGCTCCATTTCTGACACATGGAGGGAACAGTTTCTGATGTGTCAAAAAGTCATACACCCACATAACCCTTTATCTCACAGCAGTCTCCTACAGTTTTATCTTCCATTTTTGGATATCAGTTTTTGTTTCTTTGTGACAAAACCAGAAGTCGGTGGTGTTGTAGAAAAATGATGATGCAAGAATGTCTGTAGATTGTTGACATTGTCTTATTCTTTATAAACCTTGAAACCGAGCCGATCCATATTGAAAATAAAAACAGGTTGAACCTGTTGTGTGAAAGGAGCTGTGGACTACAGAACAAAAGAAAAATGCTTTGATAGTTGTTTTTTGTATTACATCTCATCCCTGTTTTTCTTCTAAAGTAAACAACTCTGTCATTGCAAGCACGATCTTGTCTCAGTGACTACTTTATTTAAAAAAAGGTTTAGGCTGTAAAAGTACTATTTTTAAAAATAGCTCTCCTCTCGATTTTGCCATTGCTCTTCCTATGTGATGATATTTACAGACTGAAGGATTCACAGCAAAGAATTCAGCTTCAACCATCAGCATAGGTGAAATATATATGATGTAAATTGTAAAAATTCAAATCACAATTACAGTTTTTATCATTGTGAGGAGCAATGCTGCATTTGAACTGTTTTATCCTACTGCTATGCATAGTTATTTGTTGAGCTTTAACTCTGCTTTATGCTGCTTTGTTTCCTTACATATGTTTTACTCATTTTTCCAGGCTCACACAACAGGGCAAACCAGTGTCCTGTTAATGAACATGGGTGCCTGGATCTTGATGTGTGCATCCATATGAGCAAACTGTGCGATGGAGTCCCTGATTGTTCTGATGGCTGGGACGAGGGGCCTCACTGCAGAGGTAAAACAAAAAAAAAACACAGAATCAAACATGCACAATTTCTGAATTCCACTTGGTGAAAGACACCCCAACCAGATAGGATTAATGTTTTCTTTATCTCTCTCTTGGCCTGTATTGTGAATCAAAATGGACCTGCCAGCTTTTGCTGTGAAGAAAGCAGCAACCTCTTTATTTCCCTATCTCAAACCATAATCTCAATCAAATGATCTCCTCTATTTAGCCCTTTAATGAGCCGGCCTGCTTTGGCTGCTGCAGTGACAATTGAAATTTTCTTTCTGGCACAAAAAGTCATTAATTTATCAATCAGCTCAGCCATGAGGCTGTTTCTCCAGTCCCTGCAAAAATAATGAGTATTTAACCCTGATGCAGCTGAGGGAGAATCCCATCAAATCTTCTAGTATTAATTAGCGACCACACAAGAATGAGAGATGAAAAACTCTGGGTCTGTAGCGTCTGTCTTTGTTGCAGCTAACAAAGGAAAGAAACGTCTGCTGCCTTCAGGGAATTGCCTCTGCATGCAGCAAGGCAGGCAGGCCTCAGATGTAGCTCTCTGAAGTTCTGCCTAGTTTATGGCTGCATCATCTCACATTTGGGATATGTATGATTTGATTTTTTTTAAATAAAGATTTCTGCTCTACACAGCCCTATGTCTGCCTGCCTCTAATTTGCTGATCTTTTCTTGGAATAAGAAATCACTCAATCAGATATTTATTGGCTGCACTGAAGTGGACCAAAGTCCTGAAACAAGGGTGGTCCAGCAAGTTCTCAAATATTTATTTGTCTGCATCTGCATAGCGTAGAGCCTTTTCTTTGAAAATGAACCCTATAAAGCCAAACATATCATATTTGATACATACAGTTTCTGTAATATTTTGCATCACTTTATGGTAAAAACTTTGCTTAAAACCCTGCAGTATACAATATGATACATGTCTTTTGCACCCTAATGGATACCAGGAAGCGTAAGACTACACTACAGCAATTTTAGACATTTCACACAGTAATAAATGGTAAATATACTAACCCACTTCCCAAAATGGTAAATATTATTCCACATTTCGTTAAAGGCCCAAATCAAGCCTTCAGATTAAAAAAATATGGCTTTGACTTTTTGACGTTTTTTCTGGGTTGGGCTTTAAAGGGTTTAATTATTTAAGGGTTTAATTATTTGAGAACAGAGGAGCTGGACTGATGTTGAGCTGATGAGGTTATGTTTTCAAGTGTTGTCACACAGTGGTCATCACTGCTTTTTATGCAACACAATGATGCAGCCAACAAGGCACGACATGCACTGCCTGTTCCAGAGGACACACGTCCAGCTGTTTTCTAATGAAGACAATGGTCAACACACTAGCACTTAAAAAAACACACTTAAATGTTCATGTGTCTGTTAATGCCTGCATGCACTGTCATGTGCACACAAAGATGCTCTCACACGATGGCATTCTTGCACATAAACCTAAACACACCCATTACACCACTTACAAACACACCATCTCTGTGTCTAGAACTTTTGGAAATGCTGTTTGTGAGCCCACCTTGTTTCAGGGCAACGTTTCACAAGCATCCTTGTGTTGCTTGTACAAACTGCTGGGCTGTGTAAGTTTACCTGGCTGCTGATGTCTGAAAGAACACTTTGTCAGACAGTGTGCTGAAGTAATTCTGTCAAAGTTGTTGACAAGAGTGGTTAGAAAGGGGAGGGTTGCATGGAAGGTCAAACTGGAATTTGATCAAGCTGAAATTAATTTTTATCAAGAATTTTTTATAGTGTGTGGCAAAGTTTTGGATCAAGTAGCATGCTTTTGTATATAGGAATGGTAGCATTGGGTAACCAGGTGGACTTATGGGTGGTGTGATAGGTGTTTAGGTTAATGCTGCCAGTTTAGCATACCCGACTAAACTCAAATACAGAAGCATGTATGAGCAGTGATGAGCAGTAACCGCATTGGTCTTAATTTGCTGTTGCAAGTTGTCACTGCTTTTTCGTTTCGTATGGGTGAAAGTTGAGCGTCCATTGATCTCCTCATGGGAGACAAGACCTTAGATTCGCCTCTCTGAGAAGAAGAAAAAAAGCCATGGCAAACACTCTTGGGGGCAATTTTTTTTTCGTCTCTTAGATTCCTCAAAGTGATTTCTAATTATTTTAGTTGCCTTATGCTGGTTTTTACTGAGACTGAGCAAAATGGTCTGTCTAACCAAGTCTTATATCTTATATTCAGTCAAAGTCTTTTTGATCTTGTTTTTAGTGATTTACTCAGCAAGAGCCGAATGTGTACGATTATTTATCATGTTTTGAGAGTTTATATCTTTTTTATTTCTTACTTGGTTACTAAATCTTAAAATTGGTTATTTTACATGCATGTCAAGTTAAATCATCACACTGAGAAAGTGTTTGAGGTGCCATTGTATCGTTCATACCCAATTTTAGCTGTAAAAACCTGTTTCAAGACAACCCTGCACCAAATCATACTGTTCCACTGGTTGTGGAATAAGAATCTTCCAAAAGCTACATAAGACTGCCTGTCCAAAGACTACATTATCATCATTATTCATGGATCTTGACCTAAATTAGTTTATTGACTGTTGTTAAAAGAAGTGACCTGCATGATAAGACCTGTTTTATTGCCACTTCTTGTGCATTATTGTTTTAAGGACACTACAGTGTTGGGAACACTTTTCTACTTCTCAACTTAAAGAAAATTGAAAAGCTAGGGTTTTAGGCTGGATGCGTGTTTGGGAATATTTTGTGTTACCATTTTTGGAGTTTGCTAGTTTATTTATTCATTTGTGTTTGAGTGCTTGTGTAAGTTTGGCTTTAGGCATCTGGGCAGCATGCCGCTGCTGTTAGTGACTAAGCTAGATTCTGTTTGTTCATTACTCAACCTGCTGCACATGTTTGTGTTTGCAAATGGTTACTTTGCCCTCTTTGAATATGAAGCCTGCAACCAATTACCAGTAAAAAATACTATGTCCTCACAGCTCTAGTGTCTTCGTGTCACACATAGTGTCAGAATGTAAATAAATTATGTGAAAAGTTCATACAAAATACAGAGAAGTGTTTGGTACAGGCACAGACAAACTTAAAACTCACTTACAAATAATCAGGTCTGAGTGACAATGCAAGCCAGCTCAATATGTACTTTAGATATTTGGAAAATGTGTAGTTGAAATAGAAATGAGGTCATTTGACGGCACTTTAAAAGAAAAGGGAAGGCTTCTGTCAGCTGCATGAAGACGTGTGTAAACTTGTTTCCAGACAGTGAGAACGCAAAGATAGGAATGTCCTGCAAATGTTCCTACTTTAAAATATCACTTGCTGAAAAAGTCTGTTGTCATGCAGTAAGTATTGTGATGGATCGTTGCTTTCAATTATAGTTAATGGATGTTGAATCAGGTTTTTAAATTTCATTTAGAAAACAGATACATTTTTTGTCTAAGGTCTGTTATTGTGCTCATGCTAATCACCCTATTTTCCTAGTTTGTTGTGTATATTTTGTTTGTTTGTTCTGTTCTTTGCCATTCTGACAGTCCAGTGGCCCCTTTTCTGTATAAATGTGGAGAAATCACCATAGGACAGGGTTAGTTCCAGACAGAATACACCATGCTGTCTCAGTGCAGCTTCAGAAGGATACAGCTCTAACTTGTGCTGTCATTCATTACCATACATGCTTCATACTTTAGTCTTCTCTGAGCCTTTGATGCCTATTTAAGTGTGTTCAAGTCATGGTCATAATATGTTTAATGGTCCTTTTAACAAATGGCTTTAAACCTTTGCCACCTGTTTTTTGCTTTTAAGAGCGAAATACATGGGAAATTGAAGGTTGCCTTCCTTGTAGTAAGGGGATCAATGGCTTTCGTGGGGTTGTTCAGTACTGGAGGCCTCCAGTGAGTCTGTGATTTGTTTGCTTTGTTCATTAACCCCTGGCCAAATGTCTGACATGGTGCTGTTGCTTTTGTTTGCTCAAAGCTGGTACTTTCAAAACTTACTGTATATTCATAGCTTTCATGCATTTCTTTCTACCTCTATTTGCCTGTCTACTTCTTCTAACTTTTCTTATTTAATTTTAAAATATATGTGCCTGCTCCCTGATTTTACCAGCAAGAAATGCTCAATGAGGCGAGACCAAGCACAAAGTTTTCCAGATACTCCTCCAAAAATCTACTTTGATTCTCACAAAGGAAAATGATTTAATTTCTCTTGAAAATAAGCACATGAATTAATAAAGTTGTCAGTAGCTAATGCATACTATCTGTTAACCTCCAGATGCATTAAAAAAAATAAAAAAATAATTTTGATATTGTCCTTCCAAATAATGGACATGAGACAAAGGCCTTTTCCAACCTCAGTCAAAGTATGTCAAAAACTTGTAATTTTAAAATGTAAATGATTGAATAATAATTAGAATGAATTTTAATACTAAAAATATAAATGCATTTTTGTTTCTGCCTGTTAGTCACCAGATTTCACACACGGGAACTATTAAATGGTTATCTTTTAATATTTAGCTTTAATATTTGTAGATATCACCCACCCAAAGAGAGACATTGTGGTGCAAAATAGAGCACAATGACCCTGACAAAGGTACACATTGTGAGTATTTTAGCTCTCCAGTTGCCTGTGGTCTCTCTCACAGTGTGAGGCTTGGTGAATGGATTTGATATGGGCCACAGTGTGAGCTGGGGGACTCTTCCTTTCAGTGGGGCCACAACAAAAGAGTCATTATGGCCCAGAGTGCCACAGGCTTTATATAATAAGAACCCTTCACTAGTTCAGTGTCCGCTCTTCACAGGCTTACTACCACTAGCTACTGTATATGTAGCGTGTCTATGACAGATTACCTTTTTTTTCACTGGATATTGGGGTGAATTTAATTTTGGATGGAGCCTCTCTTCTTTTAGTACTTGAGAGTTTTCTTTTATGCATATATTAGGTAAATGATTAAACGAGTGTTTCTCAACATGTTTAATCTGACCTGAAGTGTCTAGCTCTTTAGATTTGTTTAGCCTTGTAACTTTGACCCCTACTTTTGATTACTTTTTTTTTCTTTTCTTTTTTTAATGTGACTTAAAGCTATAGTTGGTAATCCTGTTCAGAAACACTTTTTATTATACTGAGTGAAATGGTCCTTTCATCTTGACAGTAGTCAATACATTATGTATTCATAAAAAGGAACGAAAATAATCAGACCTCTGTGAGAGCTGCAGACCTGTAAAAACTCTGACCAATCCTAGCCATTCGGTCCGAATGGAAAGAGCCAATCAGATGCCTTCATGTCTCCTCCTGCCCACGCCCCCTCTGTGTGAAATGTGCTCATGTGCTGAAATGCCTGTGTCGGCTCCCTGCTGCCTTGCTGAGTTCTGCTGTCAGATGAGAGTTAAAGTTCGGGGGCGTGGCTTTGAACGGAGCATTGACGGCAGGGGGAGGAGCTTAGAGGAGGGGCCACTTTCAAATCTTGCTAGCTCTCCAACATTACCAAGTATGATCCTGTGTGCTAGGATCATACTTCTGCCGTGGAAAATTTCTCAGTTTAATTTCATAAAAACCTTTTAACAATTACATCTGTCAAAAATACGGATGTTAAAAAGTAAAACAAATAGTTTTTATAAACTTATTTTATTTGATGTTTTTTTATTAAATTAAAGTGATTATTACAATAATAGATCAAAGCTATTTCTTGCTAATCAGCATGTTCTTTAACATCTTTTTTGATCTCTGAAAGTAATTTATATCTAAAAATCTGTGCACATAAATAATTCACCATAAAACAGTTTGTTCTTAATTCAGTTGAGTACTTTGGACTTAAGGATGCGGTGATCTGATTTGATATCCGTCCCTCTTAAATGTGTTAGCAGTTTGGAAGACCTAAGATAACTAGTTAATTTCATATAGTTGGCTTTCTATTATGGATAACTCTGTTTATCTGTGTACATGGATTCAGGTTTATTGTTCTTCACAGGCTAGTCAGTATCTCTTAACTTTCCTTTTGCCCCCCACATATAATTTTGCTTCATGAGCTGCTTTCTACATGTGTGTATACATTTTACTGAACCCCTGGGCAGAACCCAGACAGTTTGTTTTATGTGCACACATGCAAGAAACATTTTTTTTATGATTTCACAGGGTGTCTGATTACTCTGTAGCATTCTTTTAAAGTGTGAAATGAGTACTCTGATGGTCATTTCATCATATATATTTTTTTATTAACCAACTCGGCAAAACACACAAAGACCGGAATCCATACGTTTTCTGCAGTAACCCTTTTACACATGTATAATAGGGCCAGAGATTACATATATGAAATGTGCTCTCGCTACTGAAATCACTCTAGTTGTTGATATGATTACCACACATATTTGGATGCATCCGGAATATCAGCAGGAAGTGGTATCAGCATGCACACTTGCTGACCATGAATTCTGAAGACAGCCCTTGCCCATAAACACGTCAGTCATTATCCAGACCTTATATCAGGGAGTGAATTCTGCAGTCTGATGCACACATGTGCTTCTTACAGTGCAGCCTCACCGGATGCTGTTCAGAAAATTTCAAGGCTGTAGAGCATGTGTGAAAACTACTTATGACAGATACTCAACCCTATTAAATTCCTAGCTTAACACATACCCATGCTTGCATATTTGCACCATGATGAGAGGAAATCTGGATTCCCCTAATTTATATCCTGCCAAAAGATGTGTCCTTGCATTTACTGTGGGGTTGAGGGAAAAGAGGCCCTCTAAAGTGCACATACTCAAATCTCCATTTCTATCACATGCACTGATGAATACACATTGACATATATGCCCCCCACCAACCTGTGACATGATAGGATTGGATATGAAAGTATGGTTCTGTAAAGATTGTAGTGGGATCAGCCACATGCAACATGTTACTGTTCATTTATCTGCAGTGTTTAACTTTTGTTTTTATGTTTTTCTCTTGGTTAGAAAAAGCACCAGACTGTGCCTCCCATGGGTGCCAGTACCATTGTGCAGTGACTCACGATGGACCTCGTTGCTACTGTAGACATGGTTACGAGGTTGCTGCAGATGGAAAGACATGTAAAAGTGAGTGGTGAATTGGCAAATACATGCGATTTTAGCCAACCTAAAACTAGAAATAATTAACTGATTACTTTGACTCTCTATTGTTTGTGGGAACATGTAAAGAAGATTAGGACTTTTTTTTAAAAATTAGATTATTTGCTTGCCTTGGAGTAAAAGATTATTGTAATTTCTAAGGTTTGGTATCTTGCTTTTTGTTAACTAATAATGAAAAACATGAGTACACACATACACCAAGAACGGACTCCATATAGAGCTTCTTAGTTGTCTTAATGCATTTCATCATCATTGATCCTGTTATTAATGGACTTTTTATGTTTTGCGTGGTAGATTTCAATGAGTGTGCTGTGTACGGAACTTGCAGTCAGACGTGCATAAACACTGATGGAAGCTACGCTTGCAGCTGCGTGGAGGGCTACCTACTGCAACCAGACAATCGTTCCTGCAAAGCCAAAAATGGTGAGTAAAGATGCACCAAAAAAGGTAACAGAACCCAGGGATTATAGTTAATACTTGAACAACCATAGGTTAGAATTAATATCTTACTTACTGACATTAGCATATTGTTGCACGCATATGTTTAGCAATCTTACGATGAATGTATGACCTTTGACTTGATTTGTTTCTCCTACTCAAACCACCTTTCCTTCATTTATCTCATATCCTTCTCCCTCATTTCACTCTGCTTACCTTAACCAGAACCAGTAGATCGTCTGCCTGTTCTATTGATTGCTAACCTCCATGATATCCGATGCACCTCCCTGAGTGGCTCCACGTCACGGCTCCCCTCCATCCCCACCAAGCAGACAATGGCTATGGACTTTATCTATGCTGAAGAGACTGTTTGCTGGATTGATGTAGGTGACACTCCTGCTGCCACCCAGCTAAAGTGTGCCAGCATCCAAGACTTGAAGACAGTCAGTAACATCCGCACCATTAACATCACTCTCAGTTTGCACCGTGAGTATTGGTTTCACTGACTAAATGAAAGAAATGTTTGATTGTGATAGAAAGCAATTTTTTTCCAAGAACTAACTTTTATCTAACGTACTATTACAAAAAATATTGTTGTCCAGCACTGTTGTGTAATTGAAACAGCACTGAGGTAACCAGTTACAGCTGTCAACTTACCATGTTTTGAAATTTACACACTCATTGGGAACAAATGGTCAGTTTTGCATTTGCTTGCTTAGATTAAGATATATGAAGCAGCACAGCTTTATCTCACAAGTCTATTCATAGCAGCTTTGTTTTCAAAAGGCTTGTCTTTGAACAGCCCTGAGTAACTACTAAATCACAACATTGTTGCAATATGTATGTAAGTGATTTACAATAGTAAGATTCATAAAGGCTGCCAGCGTGCCTTCGTCCATTAGTTTGTACATTTCCTAACAGTCAAACGGTAACCTACTTTAAGAACTTGATTTATTCAGTGATCTCATTGTGAATAGCTGTCCAAAGACCTGGAACTGTATTTTTATCTCAATTTTCTTTCCTGACACATGTTAGCTGAAACAGATGTATCATTTGTGATTGAGATGTGTAATTTATCTTTAAAGTTTGGGATTCTGACCCACATTTTATTTGATTGAGTCTTTCTGACTGTCATCTGTCACTCGTTTTTCACTGAATTGGACTATATTTATATTGAACATCTGGGAAACCCTGAAGATAATGTGCAACTTGACATTATGTTATACAGTAAACCAATTGACAATTATTTTCTACTAGGCTTTAGGCTTTCCACTTATTTTCTTTGAGTATTGCCAACAGACTGGACTTTTTAAATATGGAGATAATCTGTACAACCCCCACTGTGACTATGAATTGTCAGCTTTTTGCAGTGTCAACAAAAACTGAAAATGTCAAACCTTTGTCCAAGTATAAATTGTTGTATTAATTGTATTAATTACACTAGTTAATGGGCTGTTGAGTGGGAATGTCACAGATTAAAAAACAAAACCTTAAAGTCAACATTGTGCAAATACCTGCCTGTAAATAAAGCTGCTGAATCTAATGGTGCAGTCAGTGAAAAGTGTAGAATGTTGTCGGGGAAACTATAGAGTCAAAATACTTAGTGTTGTTTAATTTGTTTATTTTTGTTCTCTTTTTGTGTCAGCTTAGTTTAGTTTCAAATTACCTTTAAAATGTCATTCGAAAAATCAATAATTACTAAGTTGCAGAAAAACTCATGATTTAATATAATTTTTGGAGGAAAGCTGAATGATTTTGCAAGGTCTTATATGTTAATACAACTCTTTATATGATTTAAATTCAGTAAATTGAGTGACTTATGTTGATAGGTTTAAGTAAGTTGGCATGTGATGAGCCACCTCTTTATTTTCCCAGTCTCCATGTCCTTTGTTTCTGGCATTGCATGTTGGCTTTTCCCAGGAAAACCCTGTCTGTGTTTATAAATCTCCCCAAGTTCAGTACATTTTGTGCTAGAAGTTAGTGGATAGATAACACTTTTGTGCATTGAGTAATGGTGTCAAATAAAACATCTGGACTGTGAAGGTAGTGTCTTAACACACTAACCTTCCTTGGTAATACCCAAACACACTCAGACAGACACAGGCCAACATGCACAATATGTTGCCTTAATTCTAGAGGCTTAGTTTTATAATATTGACATGATTTATCTTTGATTACAATCCAGACAAGCTTTGTGTTTATCCTCCTAGCTTGCAGATCTGTTACTCTCTAAGAATGAAGGCAGAAATGTAGACAAAACATAATAAGTAAAGGCGTGGGCTTGTGCACGTGTATGTGCACATGGCAAGCTTTCCCTTGAGAATTAGCCCCAGGCTTGGAACAGCAGACGTGCGAACAAACAGTGGAGAGGCCGGTTGTGAAGTATAGACCCTGTGACATGATTAGGAGTTCCTGGGCTCATATCCATTTCAAATGAGGGTTGTGAAACTGCTGTCACTGCTGACAGATGGGGAATCTCAAAGACCCCCACCATCCTTAATTGGGTCTTTACAGCTGATTGACAGACTCTTGAGTCCCTCATAGCCCACCTCCCCCTCATTGTGTTACGTTACTGTAGTGAATCTTTTATTCACTGCTCTGCTAAGCTGTCTTTCATGAAAATTATTTCTATAGAATTAAATACAACTGTAAATATGTTTTAAAGGAAGTGTAAATGCAACCAGTTTATATTCTTATCATCATAATGACAGAACTCTGTTGATTAAGGTGCGCATTTAGGGTGAGGGGGTTGAAGCAGGAAGAGCCCCGATAGAAAAATTTCAGCAAAGTTAAAGGGAATGATAAAATGAGAGGGAGAAAGAGAAGGTAGTGATTTGCTGTACTTCAGGGGTGTGTGTGTCTGTGAGTGGTCATGCAGATGGTATTTACATTCCTCTATTGGGTTATGTCAGCCTGAACAGTCTCTAGATTCCTTCTGCTGTCTCGGGTCCTATCCAGTTAGGTTTTCTAATTCACACACAGTTCACATAAATACACACGCCAACGCAAACACCTTTGACTGCTGTATCCATTATTTGGTAACATATTACCTTTTGGTGAATCAGGTCTTGAGCATTTACTCCCATATCTCTGTAATGATCTTTGTATGTAGTCCTATTTGTGTAGTTGTGTTAGATAACATATGTTATGTTGTGATAAGCTCATATTGATCTAGGAGAGTATGAACTGTACCGTAATTCTGTTGATGACTTTTGAGTCCTACAGCTGTGGCTTTTGATCCATGAAAAATTCTTGTGTCCATCATGATATGCCCATTTTCTTTTTCACAACTTGATTATGAACTTTCAACAAACTCTGCTCATATCATTATACCAAGATTCTTTTTTTCTCTGGTCTGTTCGATATTTTAAACTAGTAGGGATCAGATGTACTGGTTAAAGTAAGCATTGCATTGCATACTTGGTGTTAGGTGCAGGGTTTTAAGCAGGGTTTACGCAAACATGGTGATTTATAGCTACAGAGAGTCTGGGACAGCATGGCAGATAAGTAGATGAGGGTTCCAGATGTGGTCTGCTTTGTTGGCATGTGATTGTCTGACTGGAAAGATAAAAGGGTAGCAGAGCCTACCCATCCCATCCTCTCCACCCTCTGCACGGAACCTCGCAGCAGGGATCAGCACATCTCCCTGTATCTGTCTGTAGATTAAGTCTTCCTTGCTTTCTTTTCTTTGTCTCTTTCAGAATACATCAGTGCACAGGAAGTTTTTATAATATGCCTTCAGATCTTTAAACATATTTGCACAAAAATCAGAATACTGTTGACTTTTTTTTGTTCCGTTTTATTTCTAAATGTTAGCGTGTGTGTGTGTGTGTGTGTGTGTGTGTGTGTGTGTGTGTGTGTGTGTGTGTGCGCGTGTGTGTGTGTTTATGTGTGTGTATGTGTGTGTGTGTGTGTGTGTGTGTGTGTGTGCGCGTGTGTGTGTGTTTATGTGTGTGTATGTGTGTGTGGTATGAGCGGGTAGAATCTGAGTGAGTGTGTGGATTAGTGACACGTGGGAACACGTTGAAGCTGCAGCAGCAACATGCAGCCGGCGGCCGTCATTAGCAGCCTGGTGGCTCGGCGTGTTCACAGCTCAGTGGTCTTCATCAAGACGATGAGTAAGAAATGACCCGTCCGGCGTCCCGCCGCCAATCTGCCCTGCAGCCGTGAATGTTCCCACGATCTGCTGGCGCTCGTGCACGCCGAGGCACGAGCGCACGGATTCATCCAGCCCACACGACGCTCTCGGGCTGTTACGTCACTTCTCACTCAGAAAGGTCTGAAACTTGATTTCAGCTCCTCACAGGATGGAGGAAGAAACTCAATGTGTTCAGAATGAAGACTTTAGTTTAAGTAAAGTAATCCTAGGAAGTAGTAAAGCAGTCCTAGAAATGAGTAAAGTAATCCTAGGAAGGAGTAAAGCAGTCCTAGAAACGAGTAAAGTAGTCCTAGGAAGGAGTAAAGTAATCCTAGGGAGGAGTAAAGTAGTCCTAGGAATGAGTAAAGTAGTCCTAGGAAGTAGTAAAGTAGTCCTAGGAAGGAGTAAAGTAGTCCTAGGAAGGAGTAAAGTAGTCCTAGGAATGAGTAAAGTGGTCCTAGGAAGGAGTAAAGTGGTCCTAGGAAGGAGTAAAGTAGTCCTAGGAGGAGTAAAGTAATCCTAGGAGGAGTAAAGTAGTCCTGGGAAGGAGTTCATCCAGTAAAGCATCATCCAGTGAGTCAGAACATGAAGTTTTGTTTCCTCCACTAAATGTCAGCGTTTCCTCTCAGCTCGTCCAGGCTGGGACGGGAGACGTTAGGCCAGGGGTGTCAAACATAAGGCCCCGGGGCCAAAACTGGCCCGCCAGAGGGTCTAATCACGTTAGGCGTTGCATCGGGGATAATTTGCCCTCAGTGCTGACTGCCAGGACTCTGGGACGGGAGAAGTTAGGCGATGCATCAGGGGATAATTTGCCCTCAGTGCTGACTGCCAGGACTCGTCTTCACAAATCTAGTTAATGTCATGAAAATGGCCCAAAAGCTCTTTTTTTCTTACTGGCTCGGTCTAAAAAAAACACCAAAAAAACCCACAGTTAAGATTTCCAGTGAAGTTAGATGTTTAACTCTTTAAAATCCCTTTAAATCCATGTTGTGTTTTTTAATAACTCAAATCTTAAATCCTTTATCCCGTAATAGACCTATTTCCGGACTAGACCGCCATATATCGTCTCACCTATAGTATCGCCATATATCGTCTCACCTATAGTATCGCCATGTATCGTCTCACCTATAGTATCGCCATGTATCGTCTCA